>PITA01002758.1:10930-26312 GCA_004023965.1 Spilogale gracilis | reverse complement strand
TCCCCAAAGCTCCTTCCTCAGTAAAAACCAGCTCATGCAAACAGACACCATTAACTGCCAGCTGACATTTCATGATATGTAGATTTATTGTCTGAACATTTAGATTCTCCATATCCAGAGCTACGCAGAAAATTTTGGACATCGCAGTTTGTCCACATTCTTCCTGTAGATCCCTAAATAGTGGAATTAGTTATAAAAGAGAATAAACATTTTAAGATTGTGATACATATTGGCAATCTGGTTCCACACTTTTACCAATTTATACATCCACCAGCTAGTAATAGTGCTTCTCTGTGAACCCTGGCTCACTGCAACTTCTGCTGAATGGCATTTTATCTGCAATATCTATCTGTTTATCATCTATGTAGAAACTACCCCATATTATATATACATATATATGAGATATATAAAATTATATATTATATACATCTGATTATATGACATGTAATATATATATGTTTCCCACAGACTGCTTCATTCACCCTATTAAAGTGAATCACACCCCAATCCTCTCTCACACATATATCCTTGAAGCTCCAAAACCAAACCTTCTAAAAATGTGAGGAAAGAAACATCCTCAATGTATTTTAGTCTATACCATAATTGTGGCTGCTTTGATTGTTGACCGAATGCAAGGTATTCTTCCACAAGTTGTAGGGGTGTATCACTAAGGAGTAGGTTGAGCTGTGAGTGACCAACATCCACAATTCCAGTGGTTTAAACCAGATGCATTTTTTTCCTCTTTGTTATAGCAACAGTCGGGAGTTAAGCAGGATCTCATCTGGTATGAGATTCACTGAACCACGTTCATTCCACCTTCCATTCATGTTCCATCCAGCAGGAAGGAGAAAGGGAAGGCATGCTTCTGCTTTCCAGAAGATACTTCGCAGAAGTTACACTTACCCCTTGTTAGAGCTCGTTGCCCAGAAGGTAGTAGTCATACAGCCAAGTTCAGCTGCAAAGAGGGTGGGAAATACAAGCTTCTTTCCAAGTGATCATTTTCCAGCTAAACATCGGAGGAGTTCTGTGGAGAACAGAAACCAAGGAACACGTGGCTGTCCCTGCCCTAAAGGCACAGATGTGTAAGACACAATGTTTGCTTTTAAACGACACAATTTACTTATTTCCTGGAAAGCCTGTGCTCCTCTTTTACATAGAAAATACAGTGCTGTGGGGAAGAACCTATTGTTTTCTTTCTTTTAATTATAGTCTGCTTTTCCTTTGACATAGATTATAGTTTCAGAGATGCTTCAAATTCATTTTCGACCTCAAATGGCTGTAATCTCTCATACTTTGCTTCCTTTGCTAGCCCAGCCTCCCCGTCTCACCACTAAATGGTCTGAGAATAAACAGTGAGATGGAGCAGGTGAGGGGTGAGTCTGGAAATTTGCTTCATATTCTTTCCTCCATAAAAGAACAATGCAAATGTACGAAAATATCAGGAAGCAGAGAAAGAAACTAAGAGAGAAGAAAGAGACAGCAGGTCTGGGTGATGAGCGATGAATATAGCCTCCATCATCCAAATTTAAAAACCCAATTTGGGCCGGCCAAGGAGCTTTAGTGGAAAGATGTATATCAGTACACTTTGTAATTTACAGAGGTAGGATTCCATCATGCTATTGTATATATCTTGTGCATCTCATCAAGTACACAGCAGCTGGAAATTAAGAGAATATAGTTTCACAAATTACTGGCCAGATGAGTTAAGACTGTGGCATGAGTTTTATGGATTAGTGAGCTTAGGCAAAGAATACGCATTAGCTTGAGCAATGGATCCCAGAAGTCTTGAGTCTCTTTATCATCCAAAACCACTTGGTGAATAGTCTTTCTGCTGCCCAAGTGGTAGGGCCAGAATTCTCTGTTGATTTACTTGCCCATTTTGATTTTCAGTTTTCTCCTCCCTCTCCTGAACCACATATTGAGGCACTGTACTCTTCTCAAGAAATACTCTCTAAATGAAACAATCTGTGTATAGTCGAATCAATGATGATGAAGTTGAAGTTTAGATTATTCAGGTAGTAAGTTGCAGAGCGAGCACTTGTACCCAAGCCCTTAGACTTCCTGCTCAAGGTTCAAATGCTGATCTTTTAGGGATTCAAATCCTGGAAGTCTTTCCAAGGTCAGTGGACCTTCAGGTGCCCCTAATCAGAGTTGTTGCTGTAGACTTTTAGCCACTGGTTAAGACCGGCTTCCACCTCACCCCTAGTTTTGTTTGGGTGTCTGACCGTCTGATTGAATTATCGTTAAAGGTGTGTGAATTTAGTCAAAGCATGTCTGGAAAGAGATTTAACTTGTATCGTCAGCATTCAAGGAACTCTATTTAAGAATACGCAAATGAACAAGAAAAGGATGCACTGAAAAATCCAGTGATGGGGATCTGATGAGTCCTGAATTGGAGGCAAAATTGGGTTAGCCTGGGACACTAGGGCTTAAGACAGCCTGGGAATTGCTATAGAGGGCGTGAGGCTTTGGAGTCATCAGATGCTTGGTCACCATTGGGCCCCCTCACAACAATGGGAGGAGGATGGGCTAAGGACTACTGTGTTTATTTTACAGTTGAGTGCCTGCCCAAGGTCATACCGTGGGGGGGGGAGGGGGCTGGGATAAAAATAGAACTCAGGTGTCCCGACTTTTAAGCAAGTGCTCTTTCCATTATGTAGCAGCTGTCTGCTTCTAAGAGACTCACATCCGATGCCCAGAAAATGCCATGCAGAAGACGGCTGTGGACTATTCTAAGTCAGGAGGGGGTTGGGGAGGGGTGTGGTGGGTGGAGCCAGGGGAGGACTGTGGGGATGCCGTCCTGCCATCCTGGATATGGAATCTTTTTTAATGGCTTATGCCACTCCAGCTGGCATAAACAAGGCATAGCTGAAGATTAAATGTCCTGAACATTATTGGCCCATTAGATCTCTTGGTACCTTCCCCAGACTTCTCTGCTATTTTACATTCCCAATCAAGTTTTGTTTATTCAATTTCTCACATGTTTGGGAAGAGATGTCCTCTTCATTGCCTCCCTTCAAGGAGCAAATATCCTTTCGTGTACGTTGGAAAAAAAAATTCCTTTTAGTCCAGAGGTCAAGTCATCAAGAAAAAATTGTGTTGCCATCCCCTATCCCTCCCTGCCTTGAGCCACCAGCTTGTCTCTTTGTCCGGGACTTTCTCAGCTGAAAGTCTCCTGTCCTCCCTTTAATCCAGGACAGGGGGTTGTTGGTCATTCCATGATGGGATTTTCTGCATTAGCTCCTCTTGCTGCCTCAGGTGTTTATGAAACAGACCTGCAAAAGGCTTTGTCCTCACTAGAAAGACATCCAGTGACACCACCTGCATCTAACAAAGGCAGAAGGACTGGTGAACTGGGCTGGATAGCCTCCTGTTCGGTGGGATAAGGAGAGACCCCATGAAGGTGAAGGGCAGATTTCCTGGAGCCTGGGCTTCCTGGTTGATTTGAGGAGCTCCTTATGGTGAAAGAGAGTGACTCTGGCTGGGCAGAGGTGAGAGGAGGAGAAAGGAGCCACTCACTCTTGCCTGCAGGAAATGAGGACTGTCTCATTACCCAAGGGAAAAGTCTTGTTTCCGGGGTAAAACATTCTAGTAAAATCAGGCAGGGAGCAATTACTAATCAGTTAGCCAAGGGATAATTGAGAAGAGTTAGCACAAAGCAGGTTGTGCTTCCTTTCTCTTGGCTGGCTTTCCCTGTGGTGGTGTGCTAGGGTTGTAGGCAGGCAGGTTGTCCCTGCAGCTCAGGTGAGGCTCTGTGCTGGCAAAGAGGTGAAAGCACTGGCAGGGATGCCCTTCCCAAGCGCTCCTGTTTGCTCAGGAAGAAGACTTCCCGGTTCATGATTACATCCGGCTGCCTTTCCAACCTGTCCCTGGGTATTGCAGCTGCTAGCTTTGTTGTTTCGGAGCCTGGCTGTTTGACCTCTCCAGAGGGGAGGACAGTCCAGCAGCATTTCAGATTTCACTGTCTGTCCAGGAGTTTGGATAACTGAGAAGACGAGTTTGCTGTAAGCATGCATGGGGCTTATGTAACCTGCAGGCAAAGGCTGAGCAAGGATCACGGCAAGCGGCAAGCCATGCGGGGGCAGGACCAGCCGGCGGTGGGCCCTGCATTGCAGATCCCAGCTGGGAGAGCATGCTTGGAGGTTCAGTGACTACTGCTGCTATGCAGAGCCAGCAACCGGGATGGAGGGGGCAGCCTAGGAGCTTCTGGCAGCGGTGCTGGGGCTCCAAGAGCTAATTTGGCAATGCTCAGGGGGTGGGGCTGCGGATGGTGGGAAAAGCTGCCTCACTGGGGCCCCTTTGTGACAGTAGGTGGGGGCACGCAGTGAGGGAGGGAGCTGAGGAGACAAAGGAGAGAGGAAAAGCCCAGAGGCCTTGGAGCTGTTTTGTTGGGCAGTAAGGAATTCAGGCAGCAAGCTGCTGTAACTGATAACAGCATGATTTCTCTTTGGGGGCTTTTCTCCCAAATTCTTTCTTCCTTATAACCACAGCCGCACTCCTCCCCATCCTTGACTTAATCCTAAGCCTCAGCCCACAGCTGCCCACCCCAGTACCCTAAGTACTGGCAGAAGCTCGGCTGGGGTCCTCATGCTTGGGGACAGTCAGCATCTCAGCTGGGGAGGCACCTTCAGGTTGGGCCAATCAGGTGGTTGCAATTCCACAATATTTATTTGACTTTATTCTGCACAAGGAACCATGTTAGGCCCTTCAGGGCATATTCCTGCCGTCTGGGTGTTGCAGGATAATGGTAAGAAATAGGACAAGGGCCCAGATAAATATAGCACATAGCCAAACAAGGTACCTGCAAATCTTGGGTGAGATACAAAGTGCTACACCTTCTTTTCTGTAGGTTCAAATACTTAACACCTCTTTCCTTTAAAAAAAAAAAAAATTATTTATTTATTTGAGTGAGAGGGGGAGAGAACCAGTGAGTCGGGGTGGGGCAGAGAGTGAGAATCTTTAAGCAGATTCTCCCTGAGCACGGAGCCTGACAGGGGGCTCGCACCCAAGACCCTGAGGTCATGACCTGAGCAGAAACCAAGACTCAGAACCTTAAACTGATGGACACACCCAGGAGCAACACCTCTTTTTTTCCAACTTATTTGGGGAGAACAAAATATGGGTTATTTTGTCTGATTTCTGCAAATCTGATTAGAGGACAAAAGCTATAGGTTCATATCCAACTTCACTCTTTGTTGTGAAGAAAGCTGGCCTTTAAAATCAGACGGACCTGGGTATGAATCTTGGCGCTGCCATTTCCTTGCTTTGTGTTATTGGGCAAGTGACTTCACTCACTGTTAGTTTTCTCAACTGCGAAGTTGGGCTTATGTAAAAAGAGGTTAAGAGCACAGGCTTTGACGTTAGACTGTCTGGGATTAAATGGGAGTCTATTGCTCATTAACTGTATGACTTGGGTAAGTTGCTGAACCTCCTGGTGCCTCAGTTTCTTCATCTGGAAAGTGGGCATATTAATACTACACCGCTCCTAGCATTGCTATAATGACTAAATATGTTAACAAACACACAGAACTTAAAATAGTGACCAACACAGAACAAGTGTTTTATAATAATTAAAATAACAATAATTTCATCACATAGTTGCTATGACATCTAAAATTAGATAGTGCACATAAAAATACTGGGAAAAGAAATATGAATACATGTGACTATCTCCTTTTCTCCCTTATAAGGAGTCAGGAAACAACAGAAGAGCCATTCTGTACTAATATTCTGTGCCACAGAATTAAATCTGGCATGAGTACATAATTTTTCCTTCTTTTGCCACTTTTCCTTTAAGAAAATGGAAACTAAAGTTGATATAGGGAATGTTTATTGATATGCTATAATAGCTCTTTGCATTATAATTTAAAAAGCTATGCTAAAGTACAGTTTTCAAAAAGGTAAAATTATGAGTCCCATACAAATACAAAAATGAATACATTTCAAACATTTTATTTAGCCCATTGATTAAGGAATGAGTAAGACGCTGACATCTGTTCGAAGGACAATCTGAAGAACACACAGACACACAGCCAGGAACACAGAAGTGAATTTGCTAATAGCTACAACACGAGTTCACAGTCTAGAGCGCAGTCAAATAATAATGTTTGGGGTTAACTTTTTTATAGGATGGAATCTAATATCTACCAGACAAAATTCATGGCATATCTATAAACAAGGATCATTTATTTGCTTTACTGTCAGTTTTCCAAAGCTTAACTTGTCTTCTTACAGAGCTTGTCTAGTGAGTGGAAACAGTAGAAGACACACCATTCTGTAGAATCCAGTAACCCTCAGAGAGTCTATGAGCTGATGTTGGGTTGTCATTGGATGAGTGTCCAGTAAAGTCCCTAATAATCAAAGATAAATCAAATGATAAAGTACTTTCTGCATTGGAAAGAGGGGAGATTTGTCATCTGATAGTGTAAAATGAGGTCAACCTACATTTGTGGCATTACCTTGTCCACCAGTTGGGTCCCCAAGATCAAGACCACCCTTCTTTAAATGTGAAACGTTTTTGACATGGTAGGTGACACCAGGATACTTGATACCAGAGGCTATGTGTCACTGTCAGACTTTTCAGACAGATTCTATGGCCTTCTGACTATTCTTTGAGAGGCACTGAAGGCTCCAGAGAGGAACCACACCACAAATCTGCAAGGCAGTGAGACAGAACCTGGTGTTGGCAGAGGGTGAGGGGAGGGTATAAAGGATCTAGGCCCCTGTGGACTGGTCTGCACAGAGCCACTGAGCAAAGCTCCCCATGGCTTCCTGGCTCCCCAGCACTGTCTATCATAAGTCCAAGAGCCAGGACTTTTTTCCAACTCCTTGAGATATAATCATGGGCTAGTAGAAAACACTGAAAATTAGCATGATTAAGACTACTTAGGAAGTTCTAGGAACACAAGGCTGAGTTTTCCCTTAGTTCCTAGAGGGGAGCTAGTTGTGTTGTTCAAAGCATGGTTTTGGGAGCCCCTAAATAACAGTCACTTTGAATGTTGCCCCCAAACTGCTGAACGTGAGAGCATTTAAACGATCGGTGAGTCAGACTCTTCTTCATCTCCTTTATTTGGAGGTGAGACCAGTCAGTTTCTCAGAGGCATCCTGGGGACGAGGCCAGTGAGAGAGAAATGGCAGATGGCGTGGTTCTCTGTTTGTGATGCTGGCTGACATAGCGTATCCTGTATAGGGCTTCTTTCACTTCTTCTGATTTAGGGGAACCAGGAGAAGTGGAGAAAAACATGGTGGAATCAATCAAATATGATTTATTCATGGGCAAGCAAGGAGACTGTTTCCCTTCTTTTCCTTACTAGGACCGTGTAATTGAGTCTGCTGGGAAGTGATTGTAGGGGGAGCTCAGAGCCAGTTTTCAACTGTCCTTGCCCAAAGACAGCAATCAAAATGCAGATGAGCTATCTCTATCTTCCCATAGGAAAGAGACACAGACTCCTGATAACGAAGGGAGTAAATGGCTAACGTGTGTTTACTATGGTTTCTCTGTCCACAGATGGCCGCTGGCATGAGTGTGGGGGATGGAGGGCGAGCAGACACACTTTGTGTCCTGAGCTGATGCCACCCTATATTGACTGCCTGCTTTCTGCCAGGAGAGCCTAAGTGCTGCCCTAATGCTCTCTCTTCACGCTGCTGGAAGAAAGGCACAGGGCCAAGGGATCTTGTTTCTTCCTTCCTTTGCCTCAACCTGAACAAAGATCTTGTTTTTTCTTCCCTTTGCCAGCTAAGTGGCTTTCCCCAAAGTATGCCAGGCCATTGGGACTTTTCTAACCCGAAAGGGCAATTTGGAGCACTGCAATTTGGCAACATTAGAGATCCACTCTCATTTTGACCTTCACTCTAAATAATTAGAGCCTTCTCATCTAACTAAACAAAGAAGATCTGGGGCAGCATGGGACAGAATTAGAAATAACCCACCAGGAGATCAGAACTCAGCCTGAGGAGGACAGTACCGTGCTGTAACCCAAATGGGAGAAAACTAATCAAACAGAGGCAGAGAGATACCTCCTGATCTGCATTTTGTTGTTTTTAAGCAGTAAAATGACTTTCAACAAACCCCTCCAACAGACAGTTCAACCTAGGGTGAAATTTCCAATACCTCTCCTTCCCTGCCAGAAATAATAAACTACTCCTAGGCTGAGCAGCTGCTGGGCATCACTTACGGCTGTTTTCTTCCATCCAGTCCTGGGAGAGCCCCCAAAACCCCTCCTCTCCCTCCCTGCCAGCACTGCTAAATTTAGATCTTCCAGCATGTGCACAGTCTATATTTAGTGCCTAAGAGTCAGGGCTCAGCATATAATTCATCAAAGCCATCAGTCATCCCTCTATCCAAGAGATATGTAGAGAAAAATTCTTCCAAAGACTAGCTTGCACTCCACTAGGATGGAAGCCATTCTAAGAATGGGGAATTCAGAAGGCCAAAGGGGTTTTCTCCTTACCCAGTAGTGTCAGGAGTGCCTGAAACTGCCAGGCACATCGCCAAGGAGCAGAGAGCATGGCTCCAGAGAGCTGGAGGGCAGGGGGAAGAGGTGTGAAGGGACAGGGCTCAGAGAATGGCCAGCAGACCCTGCTGCACTTGTTCTGTCCCCATTGAAATTGCAGGCACCTGGGATCTTGAGGCTCTAGCTTAGATGACACTTCTTCATGGGAATTGCCTTGAGACCACTCACAGTGGGTTAGGAGCCCCCAGTCCCCAACCCCGCCTGCACACAGTATCCCCTCTGCCACACTGTGTAGAAACTACCCCCTTACACTGTAATGTGCAAATAAATCACCTGGGATGTGGTCAAAATGAAAGTTCCCATTCTTTGTATCCTGCATTTCTAATGAGCTCTGGGGTACAAGACTGGTTGGGATGAGGTGATACCAGGCTGAACAGCTGGAAGCAAATTCAGACATTTCCTCAAGAGCTGAGCTCGTCCGTTCATGGGTGAAAGCTTTTTAGAGGGGTGTCAGGAAAAGAGGAAAACTGGTCTTCATTTGCCATCCCTACCCCCACTCCTCCAACCCACTACCACCATCATGGCTGCAGGCCAATGAGGCTGTACCCCAGTGAGGGAGAGATCCCAGTATATGGGAAAGAAGATTTGTATCCAAGCGCTTCAGTTCCAGCCCTGAGCTCCACCCACCCGCCCACCTGGAGACATTTAATCAGAACAAGCAATGCTGCAGAGGTATCTAAAGGGGAAGTGTAACCACAGCCAGGGCTGGCGTGGAGGGGGGCAGAGTTTTCTCAGCTCCTGAGGGGCAGGCCTAATGACATAGATCAATGGGGAGGTGGGAGGAGATTCCAGATACCGGTGAACTGACAACAGAGAATCACGAGAGACAAAATACACCAGACAAGTGAGAAGATTTCACTCAGGCCCTTGCAATAGGGAGAGAGTTTGTTAATGACAAGTGTCTCAAAGAAAAGGAAAGTGACCTGGCATTATGGAGACAAATGAGAGTCATGAGAATGGTCTTACCTGAGAATATTTAGAATATTGGCGGGCACAGTGGCCCTTTGCACTTAACTGTTTGAGAAACCCAACAGGGCAGGGGATTTCTGAGAGCAAGGAGGTGGGAGAATTTCTGAACCTTTGTTATTTTCCAGGAGCAGAGGACCCAGGTGAGTTTCAGTCTGTCAGAGTAGAAGGTGGTGACCATGAAGTATGGAGTGGGGGTTGCTGTGAGGGTGAGAGCAAGGTGCCAGTGCCTCGGAACTCAGAAAAGCAAGAGGTGAGCATGGAGCAGCACTACCTGAAAACCCTGGTATGGTGGGGCTGGCTGGAACCTGCAGCTAAGAGCCCATTGTTAAACAGTTGTTGCACCATTGGTAGGTTGAAATTGGCCGTAGTGGGAGTATTTACACCATGAAAATTGGCAAACACTGTAAATCAGTGTTCCTTTTCTGCCCACTCATCTACAGAGCTTACACATTTATCAGCAGCCCACTGCCCAGAAGGCCCTGTGGAGGAGGCACCATTTGAAAGGGACCTTGAGAATTGGGAAAAGTAGCATGTTGTATCTCTTCTTCCCAAGTTAGTGCCAGAAAAGAGAGGATACAATCCTTAAACTCCAAAATGAAGTGTCTGGAGTTGAAATAGGAGTACATTAAGCATTGTTTTAAGTGAGGACATATGGTCTGGACAAGAATTTTAGTCTTCCCTTTGAAATGGGATGAAAGAGGTTGTCTCAGGAAATTTGTGACATGGAGATACAGTACTTATGTGCCATTCTAGCCTCCAGAGAATTCTATTCAACAGACGTCTTCTGAGCATCTACAATCTGGTGATGATATTACAAGATCTGTTGTGTCTTCTGAATTGTCAAAGCATGACTGCTTTATGTTCTTTATTGTTTGACTTGTATATTTTGTGGCATTATGGTTACTTTTTAAACATGTGTATAATTATGTTTATCACCTTCGTAATGAGAAAGTTGGTACTCTGCATTATTAAGATATAGTCAACAACACAGTTTAGTAGGGGCATGAAGAAAAATCCATATTATGTCCTATCAGAGTAAGATATTCAATACTTCTGGTGGATTTTCCTTTTGAAGGTGGCTATATGGTCCAACCATTAGCCTTATCATTTCTTTACCCTGCCCATTTCACAGTTTGTTTTTATTATTATTATTTAAAAATTTTAATTCCTGTATAGTTAACAAAGAGTGTTATATTAGTTTCAAGTGTATGAATCATAGTTCTATCTCATAAGAAGCATTCAATTGTTCCTTTTTTTAAATGTATAAACTGCTAAATTGAGAGTGATCAAAGAGAAGAGTAGGACTATGTCAGGACAAACAAATTCCTACCATGGAAACAAAAACTGAAACAGACCCTTCAAAGTATGTATCAAGTTCAGAACTCTGGTTTGAAGAATAAATAGGAGTTAGCTAAAAACATAGGCGGTGGAAGGAATTCCAGTGAAGGGAAGTGCATTTGGTCATGCCATTGCACTATAAAGCCTTGTTTTAACTGAAACAGGAATATGCTTGAGATAAAACAAGAAGTAGGAAAGAGTAAGGAGGAATAAGGTCCGAATCAGGCAGTAGTCACACCATTCAGAGCCTTATGGTTTAGTCTTACTTGGGAGTTTGAGTTTTACCCTAAAAACTCTAGGGAACTCTCAAAGATTGGAATCAGAGCAGTAGAAGAAACATGGTTCTAGGTTGGAAGAGGATTACCCCGAGAGCTGAGTACTGGGGAGGGATGGTGGGGATCCAAGGGAGGGGGTTCTGCTCGAAGACTGGCAGGAGGGTTGAAGATTTAATTGTAAAGGTGTTGAGGGAGGAGCGCCTGCCATCTTGGTGATGTGATTTATTGATTGACTGGGTATGGGGGTTGAGAGAGAGAAAAGAATAAAAAGACTCAAAGTTTCTGTGTCTAAAGACTGAATGGATACTGTATCATTGGTAAGATAGGAAGTGCAAGAGGATTTTGATCAAAATCATGCACCTGGCAAAAAGCATCTTGGGGAAACTCATAAACTTCTTATAATTTTTTATCCTCCTAACTTGCTACATATGCCTTCAGCTCAGCTGTAACATGATTTAAGTGGTCTGTCCTCATGGTGGTTCATTATGAGTATGCAGTAATTGTATGTATAGATCAAATAATATATAACTATGAATAGATAAATGTGAATCCGTATACCAGTGAAAATCTCCACAGTAGCTAGTCTTGCTCAGCTGAGTGATGAACTAGGTGACTGAGTCATCAGCGTGCTCATGTGAATTCCACTGACTACCTTTAATGTCTTTTAATATCACTTAAGCTTCCATTTTGTGATGAAAAAACTTTAATTATTTTATTGATTGACCTTTTAAAATATCAATGGAAACAATACATTATTATTTTAATAAAATTTACTGGAACCTATTTTTGAACTCTTGGGCTTTTGTAAACCACCATTATAAAAACATTGATATTCCTCATTATAATAGAGGGCTGACATCAAATTAGTATATGTGCTCAAGAGCTGTAACACTGAGAACCATTTTTTGAAAAGGAAAATCCATCCAGAATTAGATTCACTTTTAATATAATAGTACTTTTGCTATAAGTTTGATATTGATTTTAAAATATATTAGCTTACTCAATAGGCATGATGGATATTGGTGAAACTTTTCAATCTCTTTATTATTTTTGACTTCTGCCTCTACCACTTACAAGTGTGTTGTCATCACACCAATCCTCTCTTCCTTTTCTGCCTCATTAGAATTTGTGTCTTGTTTCCTGTTTGAAGCTGTCTTTTTCAACTAAGCCTCCAAGTTCTTGTTCCTTCTGCTTCCTCTGGGGCCACATATGATCTCTCTCAACTGTATCTTCAACCTCACACTTTCCAGTAACTATTCTAAATATGAAAATATACTCACATCTCTTCTATCTTATGGAAGAGTTCATACTCAATCCTCAGCCACCTGTACCTATTATCCTGCTTTTTCCTTCTGTTCACGGCCATATTTCTTGAAGCAGTTGTTTAAACTGGCTGCTACCATTTTATATGCTCTAATTGACTCTTTAACTCCTAAGCTTTTTGTTCCCACTACTTCCTTGAAACTACTCTTATGATGGTTAGCTCTCTATCACCAAATATGCAGGCCACTTGATCTATAGTAAAGAGCTTGGATTTTTCTCTGAGGTTGTGAGGTGAGTGAACAGAGGAGTGACATAATTCAACTTGCACTTTATCAAGGTCACTCTGAAAGGTGCAGGTGTTAAGTCAGGAAGATCAATTAGAATGCTATGAAAATATTATCTGTGAGATATAATGGTGGCTTGAATGACTATGGTAGCAATGTAGATGGTAAAAAATGATCAGATTCTGGGGGATGTTTTAAAGGCAGAATTGATGGGATTTGCAGATGGAAGGAGGGTTCAATGTGAGAGAAGGATGGGAGTTAAGGGCAAACCCAAGGTTTTGACCTGAAAAAAGTGGGAGAGTACAGGTGAATGCTATTCTTTCAAGTTGGGCCATCACACAAACAAAACAAAACAAAACAAAACAAAACCCTCAGACTATCCTGCTATCCCACTGCAAATGATAAGAACTGAGGATTTTACTCTGAATGATATGAGAAGCATGGAGATTTTAGAGTAGAGGACTGACACAATCTGATTTACATTTTAGAAGATCACTTTGCTGATAGAGACCATACATTAATGAAGAAAGGGGATTGGTGATACAGTTTTATAATAATGCAGGTAAGGGGTGGTGGTGGATGGAACCAAGATGGAAACAGTGGAAGTGGTAAGACGTGATCAGATTCTGACTATAAACTGAGATGGGAATTGGTATGATTCATTGATATGAGGGATAAATGAAGAGGAGTCAGGGATTACTCTTAAGGTTTTACCCAAGCAACTAGAAGAATGCAGTTATCATTTACTGAAATGAAGAAGACTATGAGATAAGCAGATTTGGGGATCTAATGGGAAATGAAGAGTTTAATTTTGGGACATGATAAATATGCAATACTTATTAAAAATCCAGGGGAATATTACCTGGATATTGTATTTATGAGCCTGGTGTTTAGAGAATGGATTAAATTTGAGGTATAGATCAGGGGATCATCAGTATAGACATGGTATTTAAATCTGTGAGACTGGACAAGGTTGCCAAAGGAATGGGTACAGATGGTGAAGATACCTGAAGGGTAAGCCCTGGAGCTGTGTACACTTGGATGGGAGAGTTACAAGTAGGAACCAACAGAGAGGATTGAGAGTGGCCAATGAAGTAGACAAGGAACCAAGAATGATGTTTCTGAAAATAAATATTTCAGGAAGGAAATCATGATCCTCATGGTCAAGTGTTATTGTTAGGTCAAGCAACATGAAGTGTGAGAATTAATCCCTGAACTTGGCCACCTGTGTGTTGTGTGTCGTGTTTGGATGAGAGCATACAGTGAAGGAAGGTCTGATTGGAGTGAGTGCGAGAATGGAAAGGAAGACGCCATGTATTGACTCATGATGACAGTTGCTATAAAGGGGAGCAGAGAAATAGGACACTAGCTGGAGGCAGAAGTGAGGTTGAGAGATGGGTTTCAAAGAAGATGAACAACAGTATGTTTGTGTGCAGATAGGAACATTCATTATGTAGGAAAGGGATGAAACATTGGAAGGAGCAAAATCTTTGAGAAAGCACAAGGGGATGGGTCCTAGAGCACAAATATAAGGGTTGACGTCAGCTAGGAACATGGATAGTTTGTACACTGTGCTGGACGATGACAGCTCCTGCTGGTAGATTGCTAGGTGGAGACACATGGGAGTTCTTTTTTGATTGTTTCTAATTTGTGTAGGAAATAAGAATCAATGTCATCAGCCAAGAATGAGAGGAGTAGTTGGAGATTTAAGGTGGGAAGAGATGGTGTGAAATTCCTATCCAGGACAGAAGGAGATTGAATGAACTGCAGATATGTAATAGGTTGGCAGGGGACCACAAAGGGTCTCAGGGAGGTTAGTGGCAATCCATTGAAAGTGACACCAGTTAACATGGTTGTGTGTATTCTCCAGCTGGGCTCAGGTTCAGGGAAGAAAGGATGGACCACAAACTCTCTTTCTTTTCTCATTTTTTCTTGTAGTAAACAAAACTCTTGAAACTCTTGGCAATTTATTTTGAACTCCCAGGTGAATCCCAGATGAGAACTGGGGGTTAAAGAGAACAAGCCCTTTCTTTGGAATGTGTGTTCTTCCTGCCAGTCAGTGTTCATCTGGCAGGCCAGCCTTCTACGGCACTGGTATTTTAAGCATCCAAATGTGTTCTGAGCCCGACTGACAGCCCTTCTGTGCAGCCCATGCCATTTCTCTTTACCCTAGAGGGGACAAAGGGATCCTTGGAATCCTCGGTCAGTATAGCCTGGTTGGCATCATAATGGAATCCATTTGCCCAGGAACACTGATGGATTGGATTCAGAGACAGACAAATTTGGGGTTTTTGTTAAAGGGAAGAGGGCTGTCAGGGAAGGAAGCAGCTGGGAAAGGAAAGTTTGTATATGATTTAAATAAAATAGGTTTCAGAGAAAATGTCCCCCCCCCCCAAATCTGCACAAAGTAAATGAGATAGGAGGTTAGACCATAACCTAGATATGCAGATACGTATTGATGCCTTCATCTCTGTAAGCTGGGCATAATTGTTTCATAAAGTAGTTTGGCATTTGTATACATAAAGTACTCAGAACAGTATCTGGGACGCCTGAGTGGCTCAGTTGGTTAAGCCACTGCCTTCGGCTCAGGTCATGATCCTGGAGACCCAGGATCGAGTCCCACATCGGGCTGCCTGCTCGGCGGGAAGCCTGCTTCTCCCTCTCTCACTCCCCCTGCTTGTGTTCCCTCTCTGGCTGTGTTTCTCTCTGTCAAATAAATAAAATCTTTAAAAAAAAAAAA
>PITA01002758.1:0-10830 GCA_004023965.1 Spilogale gracilis | reverse complement strand
AATAGATTAATTGATCTGGTCTTATACAAAGATGACACCCGGAGACAGCCAGGTGCGGAGCCAAACCACTTAATTTTAAGAACCCCACTTTTCTGATGTGTGAGTTAAAGAAAGGAATACCTACACTTGAGATTGTTAACAGAGTTCAATATATATATATGTATATATATATATATACACATATATATGTGATCTGGCACTATATATAATATATATATATTATATAGTGTAATGTGAGTAGTGTTGGGTACAGAATGTATATCCAACAATGGTGGCTATGATCACTAGTAATTTTGGTGGATTCCCTACATGGGAAAGTCCTTTCTCTTCTTCTCCATGTGCAGAAATCGTTACCTTTCAGGACCAACTTGATGCCAGCCTCCGCAAGAATCCTCTCAGATTCTCCAGGTCAGATTTCAGTCTGTTTCTCTTCTGGGCTCCTGTTTCATTTTGCATCATTTCCCTCTGCCCAATTCATCTTGGGAGTCTTTTTTTCTTCACATGTCTGTTTCTTGAGCTAGACTTAAGAATTTCTTTTATCCATCTCTAAATTTCCTTATCATTTAGGAGAAAGGTAAGGATGTTGCAGGCATCTCACAAATATTTATAGAATTACTTGAGAGTTCACTTTAATCTTCAAAGCTAGGAAACTGATCTACATTCTCTCTTTTCCCAAATTTCCCCTATGAGAGTTTTGAGAACAGTATAGAGTAGTGACTAATTGTGTGGTCTCTGAAGTCAGGTGACCTCTTCTGGAATCCCATTTCAGCACTTAGCCAGTGTGTTGCCTGGCATGTCCTAAGTAGCTAATATTATGCTTTCTATTTATTATGGTTATTGTTATTCCAGCGACCATCATCATCACTAACACACAGTTATATCTTTCCCATTTGTAATCTCAGCAGGGAAAGAGGACACATGCATAATGCAACCGGAACATGGTACCAGAATGGTAGTTACTAGCCCTCACTTGATCTTGGAGCCCAAGGATGGCACAGCTGGCCCCGGCCAAGCAGGACAGAAAGGAAGCAAACTGTTTGTAGGCAGCTCCAGTTGCTTCCTGCACCAGCTGATCCAAATAATTAGAACAGATATAAAGGCAGGCAAAATATGGATCCCTTTTCCGTGCCAGGGATAAGGTAACATGTTATGACGATATACAGCTAAAGCTCTACGGACAGGTGTTAGTCAGCAGATCTCCAGGGACTGAGCAACTCTCAGATTCGAAGTGAGAAAGTGACTTTAAAGGTGGGGTCAGAGGATTGTGTGTTACTATAAGCTGCTGCTGGGATCTTCTCTGCCGCAACTGGGCTCAAGTTATCAAACATCCAGGAGTAGAGGAGCTGCAGCTCTAACATACACAGTAGTGTGGCATCATGGAAAGACAAGTCCTGAATTTATCACTTCCTGGCTCTATGGATTTTGCAAGTTACTTAATTGTGGGGAATTTTTGTTTCCGAAGGATAACCATGCTCACTAACCAGCAGTTTTATTGTTACGGACTCTAATACCAGTAACCTGATCTTTCTGATGAAAAGAATAATCAAAATGAACTAACCATTAACATCAGTTTCAGTTGAAATGTTCTGACTGCTTCTGCTTTTGGCCATGAGCCTCCTAAGACTCTTCTTGCCCTGGATCAACACCTCAAGAGATAGTAAATTGCCTTTTTTTCTATTCTGGGTCTACTTCTGTATCCCAAATCTCAGCTTAGAAAATTCTTGAAATTTTTCTTAGGGTCATTGAGCTGGGGCATGGAAAGAATCAATGCCCACTCATTCCTACTGTAGAGAAAATTGCTCAAGACTACAGAGCCACTGATGGGAGATTAGTGACATCATCTTCCTACACGAAGGGCATTATTAATCTCACAGTGACTCACACTGTGTGACTCTCCAGGCACTTGCTGGAGGGAAGGTGTGGGAATTGATCGACAAAGTTATGGAGGGAGGAGGAGAAACACTGAGATTTAAGTGAGATATTTTAAATGGGGACGATGAGGAACATGGGAGTCACTGGTGGGAAAAACTGAAAGTAGGAGAAACAGGAGAACTGGGAAGGGAGCCAGAAAAGAAGGAAAGAGATGGAAGAGAAGGAGGGAAGCAGAAAAGCAAAAGGCAAAAAGGGGTTTGGGGAGAGGATAGGAAAGGAGCATCATTGTTTAGGACTGAAATTCAAGCTGTGGTATGACCATTAAAGATAAAATTAGTTAAAACAATAACAACAACAACAACAACAACAACAACAACAAAACACCCAACAACCCAGGAGTCCTAAAAAGAAGATGTTTAGGAACAACTAAGTCAGAGGTTTTTGAGAATTAGATAAAATCTATGGATGAAAACAGAGCATGTACATTTTAATTGTGTCTAATCTCGGGAGTCTGTGGATTTCCTAAAGCCCCTCCGTGGACTCCCCTCCTCACATATTCTGCTTTTGATATTCATGTAGATTATTTTGAGACAGTGAGACAGTGACAGGTCTGGACCTTTCTCAGGTTTCTCTGAAAGTCCAAGGGTTTATTAATATTATCTTTTTGGCGTCTTTTCAATTACATGAATATCACCTTTTCAAATCTACCTACAGTCCTATTTATTTAGTCAGTATATTGTTTTTTTTTTTAATTTCAGGAAGTATTGGTAGATTCTTCTTTTTTAAAAAATAACCATTAGTAAATGGTTCAAAAGTTTTGGTCCAAACAAAAAAGGATCCTGACCGCTAATGAAATTTATCATTTGGGAGTGTAGTGTAAGCCCTGACAGTTTTATTTTATTTATGCAAGTGTCTGACCTAAGCTTTGATTTCTGAAACATCCATTTCAAAGAAGTTTCTACTTCAAAGACCCTATCTCAAATATACACATTATCAGACATGCAACTAGATAAAGAGCCCTGCCACCTTCCCAGCCCTGAGGCTCCTTTGTTTTAAAGATCCTGGTTGATTTCCCTAACTGACAGTTTGGGCCACTTATTTTTCTCTTCCACACTTTAAGCCCACCAATAAAGAGTGAGCCTGCAAACCCCTAGATCCCCAGCCTTGACCCCAATAAAACAGAACTCCTGGCCCCCATGTGCTCTTTTTCCTGTTCTCTCTCTCTACTGGCCTCCTTGCTGTGTGGCCCCCCATGTGCGAGGTAGTTTCCGGGTCTTGTAAGCAATAAACGTTTATTTTTTCAAAGTTTCCTCATAGCTGTTGCTGAAGGCTGCCTTACAATCATAATAAGGATCACAAGCGCAAGTCCAACCACAACAATGGCTCTTGATAGACTGAGACCCGCACAAAACAGGGTACTAGTTTCTTTAGGCTGGAAGAAAGTGGTCTGTTGGGATTTCTTTCAGTGATTGGGTTTGTTTTAAGTATACGCAGGGAATTAAGGAAAATAGAAGGGCTGCATGGGCGTCATGAGGGAAAGGAAGTATCAGAATGCTGGATCACACAGTTCAGTAACTGGGCTGTGTAGGGTTGGGTGTAGCTTGAACCCGCCAGTGCTCTCCCTGCTCTGCAGAGGCTGACTTCTACTCTAGTGTTTCTCTCTGGTGGCGGCTCTGCTCCTCTTTGCTCTTCTCCCTCTTCTTGCCTTCTTGTTCTTCAGTGGATTCTGCCTGCTCCATCTTTTGCATTGCTGTTTCCTCTAGCCAGGGCTTTTGTTTTCTTCTTCCCATTTTTAAGTGCTGACCTCTTTGCATGCCAGGCTGCCCAACAGAGCCACTGGTGGGTCCGTGCTCACCATCATCTCTGACAGATCCTTTTGGGGTCATTGTACCTTGGCTGCTGGGGGGCATGTGTGCACCCAGCTCCAGTGTCTCTGCCCCGATGTCACGATCATGAAGTCAGCAACTTAGAGCAGGATGGTTTCTTGCCCAGCGCTGTAGCTCCTGGGCTTTGTGTGTTTAAAGAGCTATAGTCTCACATCCACCACATCACCCAACCCTTCCAGTAACCTTTCCTTGTGGAGGGAAAAACTCCAGGTCTCTCACCAAGTGAATGATAGAGCACGTTCAGCCCAGCGCTTCTGACCCCAAAGTCTCTCCAGACACCATTCTGGGGATGAGAAGCTGGGGACAAGGCAGGGGGACTATGAGAAGGGCTGATGAGGAAAGGACATGACTATTTTAGGGGACGAAAAGAGTAGTGAGAAGGGCAATAGCAGAGACTGAAAGCGAACTTAAACATGGATACTAGATCCTGAATATTTCCTTAAGGGGCCAAAAGACGGCCAGAGATATGTTTCTGTCTTTTCCCACTGCTTCCCTAAACCACCCTTTGTGGCCATGACTTGAGAAGCAGAGTGTGGAGGAAGAACTCTTCCCGGAAGCCCCAAATTTCCTTTCCAGCCTGATATTTCAGGGGCTAAAATATCTTCATAGCTCTTCAAGTTGACGTCCTTGAAATTTAACGTTCTTGAGAGAAGTCAGAACATCAAATCCCAAGCATCTTATGTGAAACCATTTATCAAATTACTTCTCTTTTTAATTAGAGAAACTAAAGCAGCCATAAATAGGAGTAAGAGACCCTGAAAGATAAATGGGTAAAAACCCAACATTTGCTCCAGCCTCATAACGCTACCTGGGACCAACCGTGGGGGCAGGTGCCACAAGTCCTCCAGATACAAGCCCCCAGGTGCCAGGGCAAGTGTGCTGCCAATCCTAGAGATGGCTCAGTGACATCAGAGGGAGAGAGTAAAGGCCTCAGCAATATCATGTAAGGAGGCACCTGGAGTGGGGCAGGGCCCCCTGTGCTGGGAAGACTGCCTTCTCTCCAGCACCTTTAGAAATGCAGCTGTCACTCTCATTCATGGCGTGCATGGGATATCCTGAATTCTCCAAGGCCATTTGGAGGCCTTACAGTACTCTATGTGTCCTTCCCTAAATTCTTTTGTTTCTTCTGTTGACTCATCAGACACTGACTCAGATACTGGTAGTGGAACATTGTACGCCAGCCCCCACCCTTCTCGTCGAAAGAGGGACTGCATGGGACTTTTCTATGGTGCTTATTCTCCCGAGTTCATTTATTAGTGGTTCTCCAAGTGTAATAGGTGTAAGAGGCGCTCAGGCAACTTGTTAAATTATGGATTCCCAGGTCTCATCTGTCACATTCTGAATCAGAAGTGTCAAATGGGGCTCAGGAAGATGTGCATTTTAATTAAGCATTTCAGGATACCTTGACACAGATGATGTTTGGATTATGCGCAAGAAACTCTGAGTTTGGCTTGGTCTCTGTTTTTACTAAGTAGAATAATAGGACTTACCTGATTATATTGTAAATTGCTTGAGTGCAGAGACCATGGGTCCACATCCCTGCCATAATTCTTAGCATAGTGTCTGGCATAGAGTAGGTTAAATTTAGGTTCCCATAATCCTCGGTTCCTATTTGTTAGTATGAGCAGGGGGCTGAAGAACCAAGTTTGGCTCTAAGTCTCTGGGCTGAAGAAGAGAGTGGAGTAAACAGTATGGGGAGCTTTTGGCGTGTTGGCCTTGGCATGTAGTAAGAAAATGACTTTAGTTTTCAGAACAACAAATTCTGCCTGTGTTGTTATATTTTTATGTGAACTTAATGCTTTTTATTCTTCAAAAGCAACTCAGGTCTTATTTCTTGCGTCTCCTTGAGTAAGACCTAGTAATGATGTATGATCTTCATTCATCCCAACCTTATGTGTCAGTGCTCTTAGCAAGCAGTCTATCTAATGAATTCTCATTCTGGTTTATACCAGGCCTCAACATCTTATGTACCTGATGTGGGGTGAAAGGTTGTATGTAATCACATCCTAGTAAATGCATTAGTTAAATTCTCAGTGTGCCCTGACCTGAGGCAATGGTAGAAGAATAGACTTGGATGCATCTGACCCCCATGGAGAAAATGATAGATGATGGCAGGTAGAGAATCTGACCTTTGGTAATAATGCCAGTCTAGGGTCCATGGACAAGACCTGTCTAAGTACCTTGAAAACCTAACTCTTTGAGACACAAACTAGAAGTCCCTGATTCTTGAATTATACTCAGGAAAGATAAATTACATATATACTTCACACAGAACCTTCACAGAAGTTCCAGAGAAAAATCAAACAATTTTAGCCAAGTACCTAAGGCAGCCTTAGAGGTGTATGACATTACAGGGCCTGGAAACAGGGATACAGGTGAGTAGACCATATGGACCATTTCCTGCAGACAAAAACAGATCAAACCAGGAAACCATTGGTCCCAAATCAAATTTTATCCCGACAGTGTTCCATTTGGCATCACAAAAAATGTTACTAATAGAAATCCCTGAGAAACAATTAAGCCAAATTAAAAAGTTAACATTAGAGTCCCTCATATGGGATTAGATAGGAAAGGATTTGTTGAACATCTGCTGAAGGAAGTTCTATAGATCCACTTGTCTTTTAATTCCCTACCTATTAAGTGCATTTCCAAGGAAGCAGGATGCTTACTGTGGGAGATGTCAGCACCACCTGCTGCACCTCAGTTTCCTCCATTAAAAAATGTAGACTCCGACCCACTGTAGGAGGAACCATCTGTTTCAGTGATGTTTTTTGTTGGTCTCTAGCTCATCCCATGATAGAGTGCACAGAAGGTGGGGGATTCTTAAGGCTTTTTTTTAATTTTAAAAAAGTCTTTATTTTAAGTCCAGTAGTTAATATATAGTATATATTAGTTTCAGTGTACAATATACTGATTCAAAAGTTCCATACATCACCCAGTGTCATCACTAGGGCACTCCTTAATCTTTATCACCCGATTCACCTATCCGCCCCACTTACTTCCCTTCTGGTAACCATCAATTTGTTTTCTATAATTTAGAGTCTGTTTCTTGATTTGTCTCTCTCTGTTTTTTCCTTTAGCTTATTTGTTTTGTTTCTTAAATTCCCCTTCTCAGTGAAATCATATGGTATTTGTTTTTCTCTGGCTGCCTTTGCTTAGCATTACACTCTCTAGTTCCATCCATGTTCTTGCAAATAACAAGACTTCATTCATTTTTATGGCTGAATAATATTAAATTATATGTATATTATTTGTATTTATATATAAATATATGTAAATCTACAAATATAATATAAATATTTTAAATACATAAATATTTATATATACAAATTATACATATATAAATTATACACTTATCTTTAATCCATTCATCAATCAGTGGACACTTGGGCTGCTTCCATATCTTGCAGATTATAAATAATGGTGCTATGAGCATAGGGGTATGTATAAACCTTTGAATTAACGTTTTTGTATTCTTTCAGTACATATCCAGTAGTAGGATTTCAGATCATAAGATAGTTATATTTCACACTCTTTAAGGAACCTCCATACTATTTTCCACAGTGGCTGCACAAATCTGGTTTCCCACCAACATTGCAAGAGGGTTCCTTTTTCCCCATCTCCTCACCAACACCTGTTGTTTCTTGAGTTGTTGATTTTAGCCATTCTGCTGACAGGTGTGAGGTAATATCTCGTTATAGTTCTGATTTGCATTTCCCTGATGGTAAGTGGTGATGAACATCTTTTCATGTGTTGACCATCTGGATGTCTTCTTTGGAGAAATAGCTATTCATATCATCTAATCATTTTTTGTTGGGTTACAGTGTTTTTTTTGGCGTTGAATTGTACAAGTTCTTTATATATTTGAATACTAGCCTTTTATCAGATATGCCATTTGCAAATATCTTCTCCCATTCTGCAGGGTGCCTTTTAGTTTTGTTGATTGTTCCCTTTTCTATGCAGAAACTTTTGATTTTGATGTAGTCTCAAGTTTATTTTTGCCTTTGCTTCCCTTACCTCAGGAGACATAACAAGAAAAAAGTGGCTACGGTTCTTGCAAAGAAGTTACTGCCTGTGTTCTCTTCTAGGATTTTTATGGTTTCAGATCTCACATTTAGGTGTTTAATCTACTTTGAATTTACTTTTGTGTGTGGAGTAAGAAAGTGATCCGATTTCATTCTTTTGCATGTTCCTGTCCAGTTTTCCTAAGACGATTTGTTGAAGAGACTTTTTTCCTATTGGATATTCTTTCTTGCTTTGTCCGGACTAACTGACCATATAGTTATGGGTTTATTTCTGGATTTTTGATTCTATTCCATTGATCTATGTGTCTATATCTGTTCTACTACCCCTCTTTTTGGATTACTACAGCTTTGTAATATAACTTGATGTCCAGGATTTTGATGCCTCCAGTTTTGCTTTTTTTTCTCTAGATTGCTTAGCATATGCAAGGTCTTTTGTCATTCCATACATATTTTAGGATTTTTGTTCTATTCTGTGAAAAAAAATGCTCTTGGTATTTTAATAGGGATTACAGTAAATCTGTAGATTGCCTTGGGTAGTATAGACATTTTAACAATATTTTTCTTCCAATCCATGAGCATGGAATGTCTTTCCGTTTCTCTGTGTTTCATCAGTGTTTTATAGTTTTCAGAATACAGATCTTTACTTCTTTGGTTAGGTTTATTCCTAGGTGTCTTATTATTTTTGATGCAATTATAAATAGTATTATTTTCTCAATTTCTCTTTCTGTTGCTTTGTTATTGATGTATAGAAATGCAACAGATTTTCATAGTTTGATTTTGTATCCTGTGACTTTACTGAATTTGTGTATCAGTTCTGCATTTTTTTGATGGAGTCTTTCTTCCTTGCTGATTTGGAAGACTTTTGTTTCTTCTTATTGTCTGATTGCTATGGCTAGGACTTCTGCTACTATGTTGAATGAAAGTGGTGAGAAAAGATCCTTGTCTTGTTCCTGATTTAGGGGAAAGGATTTTAGTTTTTCCCCATGTTAGTTGTGTGTGTGTGTGTGTTTCTTCTTTTAAATATTTTATTTATTTATTTGACAGAGAGAAACACAGCTACAGAGGGAACACAAGCAGAGGGACTGAAAGAGGGAGAAGCAAGCTTCCCGCTAAGCAGGAAGCCCAATGTGGGGCTCGATCCTGGGTCTCCGGGATCATGACCTGAGCCGAAAGCAGTCGCTTAACCAACTGAGCCACCCAGGTGCCCCAATGTGTGTGTTTTTTTAACAAATGGCCACTGTTACACTGAGGTGTGTTTTCTCTACACTTACTTTATTGAGGATTCTTATCATGAATAGATGTTGTACTTTGTGAGATGCTTTTTCTGTATCTATTGGAATGATCACATGGTTTTTATCCTTTCTCCTATTGATGTGATGTATCATGTTTGATCTGCAAATATTGAACCACTCTTGCAACCCAGAATAGATCCCACTGGGTTGTGGTGAATGATTTTTTTTTTTAAAGATTTCATTTATTTATTTGATGGAGAGACACAGCAAGAGAGGAAACACAAGCAGGAGGAGTGGGAGAGGGAGAAGCAGGCTTTCTGCCGAGCAGGGAGCCCGTTGCGGGGCTCGATCCCAGGACCTCGGGATCATGCCTAAGCCGAAGGCAGATGCTTAATGACTAAACCACCCAGGTGCCTCTGAATGATTTTTTTAATGTATTGTTGGATTCAGTTCGCTAGTGTTTTGTTGAGGATTTTTGTATCTATGTTCATCAGGAATATTGGCCTGAAGGTTTCATTTTTAGTGGTGCTTTCATCTGGTTTTGGTATCAGGGTAACTAACGCTGGCTTCATAGCATGAATTTGGAAGTTTTCCTTCCTTTTTTATGTTTTGGAATGGTTTGAGAAGAGGAGGTATTAATTTTTCTTTAGGTGTTTAGTAGACTTTTGCCTGTGAAGCCATGTGGTCCTGGACCCCTGTGTTGGCAGGCCTCCAGGATTCTAAGCTTCCTTCCTTTTGTTTTCTCTGGGGTTCACTGGGGATAATTGCCCTCTCCTGCCTTGTTGGAAGGAGGGTGGAATCAGGTAAGTCTTTCTACCTTCCTCGGGCTCTGATGGTTCACAGTGCCCTGCCAGCTCAGAGCGCTGCAACCCGGGGATGCTTTTCCAGGTCTCATTGTCTCCAGTTTCAAAAAGTCTCATCTCTGTAGCATTGTGTCCTCTCATCCAGCAGTTTTCCTCCAAGCGCACTGCACTTTCCAGCCGTCCTGACAAGTTTCTGTCAGTTTCTCGTACCTTCTCTTTCTTGGGTTCCACTTTCCGGTTTGCCCAGCGCCCTGCTCTGTCAGGGAAAGCAAGCCGAGAATGTGCTGGACTCGGGTCTGGCAAGTGGGAGTCAAGGACGCAGGGCAGTTCGGGATAAACTTCGCCTCCCTGTCAGAAAAAAAGTATCATTCTACTCTACATGGATAGTAATATGTGATCCATTGTGGAGGAAACTGAGACTCTTCTCACTGATAATCTGCACCCTCCGTGTGCTGGGCGGGGAGGGACACATAACCCTGCTCTGTGGCACCCAGAGGCCTTCCCGGGAGGCTGAGCACAGACAGCAGAAGCCACCTCTTATCACACTGCCTGCTCTCCGCTGTGGGTCAGGTTTGCCTGCTCGCCTGCCCTGCGCAGTTCATCAGTGCTTAACTGTGAGAGTCCTGGCTTGTGGGAACAGTTCTGAAGCTTCCTACGTAGGGCTTTGTGCCCTTTTTCTTATCAAGACTCTTGTCTCCTACTTGCACGCCTCGCGTGGAGAAGCTCAGCATAGGTCCCTGGACCCTGGGATAAATAGGTCCTGTTCCCACGTTACTGGAATGCCTTGCAGATGGCTGGCGCACCTGTGTTGTGTATGCACCTGGCAGAGGCCGAATGCTTTAGCCAAAGCAGAAACAGACTCAGGCAGTCATCCCAGTCCCGGTGCTTTCCCTTATTATTTGCTCTCTCCCACTCTCCCTCCCTCCCTTTCTTCCTCCTCTCTCTTCCTCGCTCACCTCACCTTCCCTATTTCTCTTTCTGTCCATCTTTCCCTCCTTTTCTTTCCCCCATC
>PITA01002757.1:108022-153941 GCA_004023965.1 Spilogale gracilis | reverse complement strand
ATGCATTAGAATACACTGAATTCAATATTAATAAGATAAATACTTCCATATAAAGTTCAGCTATATTTAAAGAAAATGCATGTGTATCTCTCAAAGTGTTGCTTCTGTAGGATAATAAACTGTCCAAGCCTTCTGATTACTTAAAAGTTTTGTTTTGGGGAAACCTGTGTGGCTCAGTCTGTTAAAAATCTGTCTTCAGTTCAGGTCATGATCCTGGGGTCCTCAAGTCTTGGGATCCTGCCTAGTTGGGCTCCCTTCTCAGCAGAGCCTGCTTCTCCCTCTCCCTCTGCACCCCTCAGCTTGTGCTCTCTCTTGCTTTCTCTCTCTCAAATAAATAAATAAAAATCTTTTTTTTTAAAGATTTTATTTATTTATTTGACAGAGAGAAACACAGCCAGAGAGGGAACACAAGCAGGGGGAGTGAGAGAGGGTGAAGCAGGCCTCCTGCAAGCAGGGAGCCCGATGCGGGGCTCCATCCCTGGTCTCCAGGATCATGACCTGAGCCGAAGGCAGTCGTTTAACCAACTGAGCCACCCAGGCGCCCCAGTAAATAAAAATCTTAAAAAATAAAATAAAACTTTGGTCTTGAAATGAAGGGATGGGGCATTTGCTTCATGTATTATATCAACTTGAATTGCAACCCATCACAATCTATGAGCGCACATTTGTGCAGATAGACCAAGGCAAAAAAAAAAAAATAAATAAGCGTGCAGTAGTGGTCTTTAAGTTCATGTATAATTACCTAAGCTTGTAATTAACTGAATGCTCTTTGTGGGGATCAACATATGAAGTCCAGTAGTAAAATTAACACCCTTCGTGTTTCTGAGGCTCAGAGTTCCCTTTTAGGATTTTGTTCATGCCCCTGCACTCCTTGTAGTTCTCCTTTCTCCAGCTCTCGGCCACCCCGATTACTGAGACTTATTTCTCCATAGCCCTGCCCATGGCTGAATGTTTCCTAGGAAGAAGACAGTATATGAGGTTCTCAATGAAACATCTAAATAAAGTTCATTACTATAAACATTTGACATTATAATGTATTTTTTAAACCATTAAACTGGAGTCTGAATGGTTATCTTCAGTTTTGTATGAGACAGTAAAAACCACATAAAAAATGAACTGAAATTTGTTAAGTGTTGCTATGTGTCAGGTACCAATTCTAAGTACTGAGATTTAAGCAAAATACAAAATATGCTAAAGATAAAGGCTCATGGCTACCCAACCTTAAATCCCTAACTCTTCTTTAAATGTCACATTCTTCAGTTTTAAATACGGATATGCATGTTTTATAATATGGATATAATATGTGTACCTTTTATTTGTAAATACATAACATATCTAAGTTTATATAATTCATGTATATAATACACATATATACGTAAAAATATGTATGTATATTGGTGTATATAACACATTATATATGTGTGTGAGTGTGTGTGTATATACATTTTGAAAATTCAAGTCATGTTAGGCTGAGAAAATTACTTAAAATCTTTGTGCCTCGGTTTATTCTTCCAAGAAATGGGAACAATAAAATAACATAAATCAGATATGTTGGAATAATTAAATAACCTAAGAAGTATGCTTAGAATAGTAAATTGCACATGGAAAGATTTTACTAACTTTACTGAAAAATGCTTATTTACAGGCTACTCTTTCTTATTATTTACTTTAGAGTTATTTTTCTTGCCTTATTTTGGCACTGAAATTTTTTTTTCTCTAAGTCCTATGTAATCATTTTACCAGTCTGTAAAGATCTAGGATGGTTCTTTTCTTCTACCAAAGTTTAATATTCTATGTTTTGATAAACATTACCAAAGTTGATGCAAACTATTTAATATTTATAGAGTGACCAAATAGTTCATCATCTAATTCTAGACATTTTTGAGAAAGAGAGGAGATGCTACCACTGATACCAGGGAAAAAAGCCTAAACTGAGACTACTATGGGAAAATGGTGGAAGATGGTTATGAAATCATATACCAGTTGTTTTGCCAGATGGCTTTTTGTCAGGGCCCTTGGGTGACTGAGTTAAATGGTTCACTCTTCATTTGGCTCTGGTCATTAGATCGAATTCCACGACGAGCTCCACACTCAGGGAGAACTCTGCTTGGATAAATAAATTCTGAAAAAAGAATGGTTTTATGTCTAATCAATATGCCGTAATGAAGGCATGCTGTATATTATTCTATAACTATTACTTTTTATATTAGTATTGCCTATGAATGAGCGAGCTCTACTCATCATGAATTTGAGATCTGTCTTTTATGAAAAGTTTGTTTTTCTCCTCTGGCTTCAGTGAAAGAATAAATAATTTGAACTCTGAAATTTTCGTCGGAAAAATACACCCTCAAGTAGGGCCTAGAACTCCAGTCTATATTCAGAAAAGGCTGACAAAACATTTATTTGATACAAATGGTTTGTCTTTCATAGTCTCTGGTTTTACCTTTTTACCATGAGATGACTGCTCTTATGAAGAGTATATATGATCATTATGTCTGATTATTACATGTTATGGCATAAGGTTGTAATTCCTCAAATTATTCTGAATGTGAACAGAGTTTAAATTATGAGTACCTCTAAGTATTTAACTAATTTTTGATTATGTGTTCTATCAGTGTATCTTTCAGATAATCATGTAGAATTCATAAATTCATTCACATTCTGAATAAGATCAAAATTTATGGTTTTCACTGCTTTTTTTATATTTTTATTTTTTTAATTTATTTAATTTTTTTTTTTTTTTTTGGTTTTCACTGCTTTTACACATGTATCTATCCTAGCACTTGGTTATGTAATTTTAACAGGCATACTAAAAGTGTAGAGTTGAGGCTAATTGACAACAGTTATCACAACAACAGCATGACTTTTCCAGCTTTAACTTGGAAGGAGAGCTGTCAAAAATGTCCTGTCAATGTATCAGGCAAATACTCAGCCACAGGTAATGGATTCTGTCATCAAGGTTAAATTTTGGGATGTGGCTTTCCAGAATAAAGAACCTGAATATTAGAAACCATATTAGTTAGAATGAAATGATTCCAGGTTCCTATAATAACTTATTAATTTTTTTCCTTCAATTCCTATAGAATCATGACTGGAAAGAATGGGGCAGAATTGAATTTGCAAAAAATGATCAGGTGATCACTTATGAGAGGAAGGGATTCTGAATATGGAAAAAGGCCAGAGACCGGGATCATATTCAGATTTTAGGAACAAAAGAAATGAGTAAGTTTAGATGCAAGTATCTTATCCTTTGACTATTGTCCTGTCTTAAATGTCCAATGGCTTCACTTAGTTTATCTAAAATATACATTTTAGGGGTGCCTGGGTGGCTCAGTTGGTTCAGCGACTGCCTTCGGCTCAGGTCATGATCCCGGAGACCCAGGATCGAGTCCCCACATCGGGCTCCCTGCTCGGCAGGAAGCCTGCTTCTCCCTCTCTCACTCCCCCTGCTGGTGTTCCCTCTCTGGCTGTGTTTCTCTCTGTCAAATAAATAAAATCTTTAAAAAACAACAACAAAAAAAAAACAAAAAAAAAAAACAAAAAAAACACTCCTACAATTTAAAAAAAATAAAAATAAAAAAAATAAAATATACATTTTAGTTGTTTTAATCAAAGTGAACTTATTAAGGCAGAAATCTATTAGCATAGCTTTATTATCATCTTATGCAGAACTCGTTCAAATGCTAAGCCATAGTAGTTTCATCAGGACACCTTAATAACTGAAGATCAATACATTTAGGTTAGGAACCTAATTTAGATAAATAATGGTAAGGAAACTTCATCGGCTGAAAAAAAGGGAGAGTAATACTAGACGCTAAGGCTGATGGATGCATAGAACAAGGAAAGCAAGAATGGAGATGATGGCATTCATTTAAGTTTTAATAGAGGGAAGGGCAAGCAAAAATAAAGGAACAAACAAAATCAATTCTGTGAGTAAAATGTAACATTCAGCCTCAGGCTGTTGATTATATTACAATGTACCCAGAATTCTCTGTTACTCCAAAACTTTAACAAGAAGCAGTGTATTTATAAAACAGTATGGAAGGAAGAAAAGCACTTGAGGCATTGCTTAGTGTAGATAAAAGTGGTATGAAAAGATTTCAGATTTAATGGGGTCAATCATATAGTAGAATTCAATGCCATAGGAATTTATAAGAAGGCTGTAATTGTTCTGAGGAATCTCCTCGATGATTAATTAATGGTAACTGAACTATTATATTTGAACATTAAAGGCAACAATCCCCTCAAAGAAGGTTTCTCTAGGTACCAAAAAATCGAGATATTTAAAAATATATATTTATTTATTTTAGAGAAGGGAGGGAGGGGCAGAGGGAGAAGGAGAGAGAGAGTCCTCAAGCAGATTCCCCCCTGAGTGCAGACCTTGATGTGAGGCTCCACCCTGGGACCCTCAGATCATGATTTGAGCTGAAATCAAGGGTTGCCCATTTAAGCACCTGAGCTATCCAGGAGCCCTCCTAAAACTTGAGTTCCTTAAAGGCACACACACACACGAAAGCATATTTGCCATGTATGTAAGTAGAATGGTTTATCTATCATATTCACTTCCCTAGTAATACTTCAAAAAAAGAAGATTTATCTGAGTTTTTAATACAATGATATGCCCAGAAATGGTCCTAGGATAGGTGAAGAACAATGATTTATTGGTCCTCCATTTGTAAAGCATGGTCTACACAGAAGCTTTGTTGGCACCAATTTGGAAATTGTAGAACATGTAGAAGCTCCAGTCCTGACCACAGACCACTGAATCATAACCTGATATTTATCAAGGTTTCAAAGTGACTTGAATGCACATTGAAGCTCCAAAAGCACTACTAATTTCAGGTATCAGTAGTAAAAAACTACTCCAAAGTTAATAGCTTAAAATAAACAATATTACATTATTGCTCATGTGTTTTTGAGTTGATTGGTCCTTCTGCTGGACTCCGTTGGAGTTCGTTCTTTCTTTCTTTCTTTCTTTCTTTCTTTCTTTCTTTCTTTCTTTCTTTTAAAGGCTTTTATCCATTTATTTGTCAGAGAGAACGTGAGCACAAGCAGGGGAAGCAGCAGACAGGAGGAGAATCAGGCTCCCCACCGAACAGGGAGCCTGATGTGATGAGGGACTCCAATCCAGGACCCTGGGATCATGACCTGAACCGAAGGCTGATGCTTAATGGACTAAGCAATCCAAGAGCCCTTCCTTTGGAGTACTCTATGATGTTGCAGCCAGACAGTAGCTTATGCTGGAACATTCAAAATGGCCTCATTCATGAGTGTGAATCTTACTGGGAATAGCTGGACATCTGGGATCTCTTTTTCTCAATCTCTGTTTGTCCTTCCCTGTGGCATATTAGACTTTTTTTTAAAATATGTCTCAAGCATACTGAAAAATGCCGGGAGGCAGACCCAGCAACTTATTTATAGCACACTTTGGTTAAAGTCTATCTAAGGAACAATCAATTACAAAGACAGATCCTTACTGATGCACATCACATGACTTGCTCACGTGGTTTTTATCAATCATTATCCTATCAGGACTTTCTGCCTCCCCTAAATGTGGGGAGGTGAGCCGGCGGTCATGTGGTTACGAGATTCCTTTTATTTGAACTAAGCTAGTTACAATGCAGCTACCATACTACTATGATTGTTTTTCTCATTATCTCTATTAATTATCATGTCTTAAAAGGGTAGGGTGAAACTTGAGGTTTGAGGTAAGCAAGCTAAAAGTAGGAGCAGAGAGAGGTTTAATATAATCGTAAATAGAAAGAAAGACGTGTTTTTCAGAACTAATCAGGTGAAAAGGGAGAACAAAGAAGGCAAAGCTGCATGGCGTCAATGACGGTGACCTTGCCTCGTTCCCTCCCTTTGAGGAAGGGTCATGGCTTCCGTGCCTTGCAGAGGAAATCTGTATCAATGACCATGCCTCTGGTCCACGGCAGAAAAAAAAACAAACAAAAAACAACAAAAAAACAAGCTTCAGTGTATACATGCTAACTTTTACTTATGTCATATTTGCTTACTTTCCATTGACAAAGTCTAGTCACAAGACCAAAGTCAGAATCCATGTAGGAGGGAAAACTTCAGGCTTTGGATTTCAGTGCCATGGTTCTTTAAGGATCATTCAACTTACAGCATGCCCCGCTGCTCTCAAGAATCCCAGTTCACTATGGTCCATGTTTGCTTATGATGCTAACCAAAGTAGCAATGGCGTAAGTCTATCACAGGCTCTTCCTATAGACAAGTATGTGGTGCCAAATTAATGGAATGTCTATACTGACCAAGGAATAAGTGACCAGGAGGGATTTTAGAGGGCTTTCCTTGCAATCTATACAGCTACCCCCCAACAATATGAAACAAAACATCAAAATAAATGGAGTCATTGGGCCAGTAAACATCAGTCTGTTTATTACCACTTCATCACATCAGTGAGTTAGCTTTCTTGATGACACTCTACTGATTGTTGCTAGACCACAGATAACCAGAGAGCAGTACCCAGAAAAGGAAACTGTATTGGCTAAGATATCAACTTTTTTTTTTTAAACATTTTATTTATTTGACAGAGAGAAACACAGCCAGAAAGGGAACACAAGCAGGGGGAGTGAGAGAGGGAGAAGCAGGCTTCCTGCTGAGCAGGGAGCCCGATGTGGGACTCGATCCCGGGTCTCCGGGATCATGACCTGAGCCGAAGGCAGTCACTTAACCAACTGAGCCACCCAGGCGCCCCAAGATATCAACTTTTAATTAATATTTACTATTCCTCATGAAAATGGTGTTCTTACAGATGAAACACATATCAATTTTCTAAATGACAGTTGATAATTTTGCATTTGTCAATCAAAATAATGGGTACATGTAAATCCCCATTTCTCAAGACAAGGAAACATCACTGAGACTCATATACGCCTTGTGTTCAAATACATTCAATAATTTTGTCCTCTAAATAGATAAATAAATCCAAATTTGATTAAAAGAATTAAGCTGGTCAAAAACTAGTATGGCTAGTTGCTATAAAAATTAATTACGTGTTCAGGATACTCATTTGGTATCTAAATGTAAAATAAATGAGATAAACAGATCTACAATTATTGATCACAATGTCTAATAAGAAAGAGGGAATTAGAGGGCATTCTTTAACAGAATTTGACTTCCACAGGAGGGTTGCATTAAACTGAGTTGCCTCTAAGTCTGAGAAGTAAGAACATGAAATCATTGGGTGACCCTCACAGTTAAAATCAGCAATAATTTTACATTAATGCCTACAAGTAATTTGGCAAGCCTGTCTGAGCACCAGTTTCAGCTAATATAAAGTCTCAGCTATAATATACTTTTGGAAAGTTTTATATTTTGTAATCAGAGTTGAGGGCACTAATGGGTCAGTGATAAGAAGCCTCAGCTACTGGCATATTCATTGTTCCATAACCAGAGATAACATTAAAATTTATATGCATGGAATGAGAACAGCTTCATTCATCTGTAGTCATAAAGTATAGTCACCAAACAACACTTCTGCACAGAAACAGTTCTGTGAGACTAATCCTGCCTTCCGGTCTTTGGAGACCTGAATATATGGCCACGTCTCACACAGTTGCATCACTAGAATAAGAAATCAAGTGCTCGAAAAGTCACAATTTCTCAAAAAACGGATCTTACAGTTCTTCCAGAAGCTGAAATGCAATGTGTGGAATTCAGTGATATAGGCCAAGAATAGAATCCATAAAGATGCAAACATCGTGTAGTAAAATGATAGCAAATGCCCAGACTTTGAGAGAAAAACCAGAGCTTCAGTTTCGTGAAGCCAAGGGAAGTCCTTCCATGTGAAAGATATGGCTTCTACTACTTCTACTATTTTATAGGTAGTCTATCTGAAGAGCTATGTGAATTTGAAAATGTTTTGATAGGTCCAAGGAAGAAGGGCTGTGACATTGATATGTTACATCTTTTTAAGACTGTCATGAAGATATTAGGCATTCATTTGCCTGCTTTAATTGACCTCTGTGTAACACCCTTGGGTTAAGGCAAATTCAGAAACATCATAAGTACATATAAATTACAGGGAGACAAACAAGACATCAGAGCAACCAGAAGTTTAAGACAGAGAACCTGGAAAGAGAAAATCTCAAAGAGCCCTCCTAGGAATGATCTCAAATGTGTGGACTGAGAAAACAGTGCAAGAACAATCAGCAAAAAGCAGGAGCACTCTTGGTAGCGTTTCCCGAGCTCTGTACGGACTCACCACGTAGGACAGAAACACGAAGGGTGAAAGGGGACATCTGACTAAATATAGACCACAGACCCTTATCCAAGGTCTGGATAAGCCACCCTCACCCAGGGTCAAGTCCTAGGAAGATCGACTTAAAATAACATTACACTTATCCCTGGCACTCTGAAATACTGTGTGTGGGATCAAGTCTGTATCTTTGTTAGGACCAACAGAGAGACAACTTCCAAGCTACCGGTCCTTGGCTGAATATGGTTGCCCTGGGTTGAGTTGTGTTCTCAGTTCTTATGTTGGGGTCCTAACCCCAGTATCTCAGAGTGGGATCTTATTTGGAGATAGGGTCTTCGGAGAGGTAATGAAATTAAGGCAAAGTTACTGGCTGGTTCTCAATCCAAGATGACCAGTGTCCTTATTAGAAAGGGAAACTTCAACATAGTCATGAATAAAGGTAAAAGGATGTGAAAAAATCATACATTAAAGACAACCTTATACAAACTAAGCAGAGAGGACTGGAAAAGCCTCTTCCTTTTTTTGGAGGGGACTAACCCTGCCAATACCTTCAGATTGGAATTCTACCTTCCAGAACTGTGAGTAATGAATTTTTGTTGTTCGAACCACCCAGTCTTTAGTATCTTGTTGCAGTGTCCCTGGCAAACAATTACAAAGGGGTAAAGATCTGTAAAGTCCTTAGATTATAATGGTGGCCTGCCAGGCATACATACATACATACATGCAGCAGTGAGGATAGAAATCCAACTGACCTTGGGGGCATAAAGCACAAAGTCTGAACAAAAAGTGGCAAATCCTGATCTAGGGATGACTTGTAGGTGGCTAGGCCAACAAAAACAAAAGGAAAGATCTGTGTAGTGACATCAGAGGCTGCACAGAGTGGGAAAATAGACTGCAGAATTAGCCCATCATGTCTAAATAAAGAAATAAATAGTGAAGTAAAAAGACAACAATATCAATATCAAGAATGGATCACAATCCAGAGTTTTTAAAATACATTATTTAAATTATTTTCTACAAAACATGAGACATAAAAATAGGAAGGAAAATTTGAACCACACGCATTAAAAAGAACAGATAATAAAAACTGTCATAGAGGTGGACAATTTACAGGGTTTGTAAGTAAAGATTTCTCAACATCAATTGTGAATATGTTCAAAAATCTAAAGGAAACCGTGTTTAAAGAACTATAGGAAGATAAGATAACAGTGTCTCACCAAATATGTAGATATGTATAAAAAGAAATTATTTTTTAAAAGTGCAAATTATGCTATGCAAAAGTCCAATAACTAAGATTAAAATTTCAATAGAGGAGACTAGATAATAGATTTGAGTTGGCAAAAGAGAAAATCCACAAACTTGAAAGTAGGTCAGGAGAAGGTGCAATCTGAATAATGAAGAAAAATGAATAGCGCTTCAGAGGAATGTCACAAAACTCACAAATGTATAAATCTAGTTATATGAAATATTCACAATAAGTAGATTTACATGACCAAAAATAGATTAGTGGGATTTGGGATTCTGTATATAGGGAGCTTGAAAGTTACTACTCTCTTCTACCAGGAAGTAAAATGCTGAATAGACTAAAAAACCAGCAGCTCTTCTTGGAGGGGACCCAGGGAAAATCGCTGCTCCCAAGTTTGGAGAGATGGGTTGGTGAATATGGGGAATTTCCGTTTACAGGAGCAGAGACTCAAAGGGGTTTCCACCATGGGAAGCAGTGTCAGGGTAATGAAACCTGTTCCATAACTGGTGATACGCTGGAGGTCCAGCATGGAGAAATCTGAGAGTTAAAAATCTTCATTGAGAACCAGTCATAAGACAGACCCCACAGTATTGCAAAATTTATCTCATGTTTGCAAATTTACAAATCTAATATCAATGTCTGTGATTTAGACATTACATACTGATAAATGAAGAAAAAATATTTTATAAAAATCATCACCCATTCATGATAAATACTCTCACTAAAGTAGGAATAGAGGAGAAATTTCCCCAATTTGATGAGTAATATCTACAAAATACAGCTACATCATATTTAAGGTGAAAAACTCAATGCTTTTCCGCTAAGGTTATGTACAAGGCAAGGATGTGCCCTCTCAGCACTCCTTTTCAGCACCGTACTGGAAGTCCTAGCTAGTGCAATCAGACATGAAAAATATGTAAAAAGTATACAGATGGGAAATGAAGACATAAAACTGTCTTTGTTCACAGATGACATGATTGTCTATGCATAAAATTGATGGAATCAGGAAAACTTCTGGAACTAATAAGCTATTATAGCAAGGGTAATTCTAGTTCTTGCTATTACATTACTGATGGAAGTGAAAATCTGTCCGGATTTCTTCAACCTTTTTCTTTTTGTTCTTTGGAGAGGGTAGTTTCTTTTGATCTATGTTCAAGGTCACACATAATTTTTTTTTGTCTCCAGTTTGCTATGAGTCTAAACATTTTTTTTTTAATTTTAGTGATTCTGCTTTTCAGCTTTGAAAATTTTATTTTTAAATCATTATTTCAATTTCCCTTTTGATGGTCCTTACCTGAATATATATTTTGCCTTATTTAAAACATACATGTGCAATAGCTATTCTGTAATCTTTGTCTGAAAAGTGTAATTCTTGATATACTCAGAGTTCGTTTCCATTGTTTGTCTCTTTTTCCTTGGTGTGTCTCATTTTCCTATTTCTTGTTATTTCTAATAATTTGGGTTTGGAAATTGGCCACTGTTGAAAATATACCATTGCATCTGCTGTTCTAGATTACAGTTAATTTCCTTGGGCTCAAACAACAAAATTTTTCTTCTCTGCATTTCACAAAGACTAATGCCTATGCATTAGTGTGGTTTCTGAGTACTGCTGTTTTATCCCATCCTCCTGGCAAGGGATATCTCTCTGATTCCTATGCAATTTACAGGTCTCTGCTGGCCTCAGACTCTGTCACCTGACATTTTAAAACCAGTGGGCTTCAGCTTTCTGCTTCCTGAGCTACGGATTTTAGGAGTGCACTGTTAAAAAAGCAAAACCTCACACAAATCACTCCAAGCAGCTCTATCTTTCAAGCAGCTCTTTCTTTCACCCCCAAGCTCTATCTCTCTGCCTACTGACTCTCTTGGGCCCTGAGGTCTCCCTAACACATGCATATTTATATACTACCCAGAGATTGGCAAAGGGCCTGTGCTCAAGTATGTGTTGTTCTGTGATATCACTGCTACCAGAATTTCCCCCCTTAAACCCTCAGCTGTAACCCTCTATTTCTGGCACCTGAGCTAAAGCTATGGTTTTCAGTGCTGCTTTGCACAGTTTTAGAAAAGAAGTTTGGCCAGGATCTCAGGTTGAAAAGCCTCAAAAGCCTAATTCTTCTGCCTTCTGTTTGCATTTTTTTGAATGCTGCATTTTTGTGAAATGTTCCTCTGACTTTTGTGTTCTGTTGGAGGCTTCATGGTGTCACAAGCTCCCCAACTCTTCCTCCTCATTCTCTTCCTTCTTCCTCTCCTCCTCCTCCTCCTCCTCCTCCTCCTCTTCCTCCTCTTCTCCACCCCCCCTTTTTCTTCCTAAAGGATCCACATAGTTCATTTAGTCTAATTCCCAATCTTAACAGAAGATTATAGAAAAATAGACCTAATAATTGAAGTGTACCAGTCTTATTTCACTATATAAGAAATAATCAACTATGAGAACTTAAAGAAGTACTTATATTAGGAGACTAGAAAAAGCAGAACAATATTAACTAAAAGAAACGGGATGAGGAAACTAATAAAGGATAAATAGTAAAATTAATGAACAATGTAAAAAATAGCCCAGTGGATAAATAAACTCAATAACTTGTTATTTTGAAAGCATCAATATTTTTTAGATAAATCACTGATAAGCCTGATGTGAGAGAATGCAAAAATATGAAGATTAGGGATGCTAAATACATCACCAATTCATAAGTACTACTACTAATTATCATTAACCAATCCCATGGCAACATATTGGAAACTTGGAGATAATGGGAACACTCTTTGGAAAAGTTTATCTAGAATACATCATTTGAAAAAAAGAAGAAGATGACTTAGCATGCTAAACTGCACCTGGACCAGAGCATTTCACCAATAAGTTTTAACTGACTTTAGGGTGCCTGGGTGGCTCAGAGGGTTAAGCCTCTGCCTTTTGGCTCAGGTCATGATCTCAGGGTCCTGGGATTGAGTCCCACATCGAGCTCTCTGCTCAGCAGGGAGCCTGCTTCACCTCTCTTTCTCTGCCTATTTGTGATCTCTCTCTGTCAAATAAATAAATAATTTTTTTTAAAAAAGCTTTAACTGACTTTTAAGAAGCCAGCAATCCCAAAGTAATCAAAAATTCTCCAGGGGCACCTGGGTGGCTCAGGTGGTTAAGCAACTGCCTTCAGCTCAGGTCATGATCCTGGAGACCCAGGATCGAGCCCCACATCGGGCTTCCTGTTCGGCGGGAAGCCTGCTTCTCCCTCTTTCAGTCCCCCTGCTTGTGTTCCCTCTCTAGCTGTGTTTCTCTCTGTCAAATAAATAAATAAAATCTTAAAAAAAATGAAAGAAAAATTCTCCAGATGATAACCAAAGTTAGAAATTTCCTCAGTTTTATAACACTAGCTTAGTATTAACGTATGATAAATAATATAGTTTAAACTGAAGCCATTAAGACATGAATTCTATACCCCCATTTTACTAACCATAACTGAACATTGGGAAGCATGTGCTCACCTTACAGGTCCAGCACTTTCAGCATCTTGGAAGGAAATTGGAAGCTCAAACGAGACCTGAGAACTACTCAAATTAGTACTGTAATCTATTAGAGATTTATCCAAATTGTCATGTAGAAAGATGACTCCTTTTAAAGTTAATTTATAAGCACATGAAAAGCTAATCTTATATTTCTTATTATTTAATGTATCTTTACACCTTCAGTTCCCCTCCTCTGAACAGAAGACACTGCTTTTGAATGAAATTCTATGGAATTACCCTTAACTACCTTAATAGCTGTGCATGATTAGTGTTTTTATAATAAATACTCTGAGAATTGTAACAAATTGTCAACCGCCATTACTTGCTACCAAAATAATTAATCACTTTTTAATATCTCAATTCATAATTACCAACCTAATTAATCCATTTTAAGATTACTCAATTCATTACACTATTTGATTTGGTTCATTGGCCAAGCCTCCATATGTATGTAAAAACTATATTTTAAGTCTGTAAATCAGCTTCTCTCCATTGGAACAATGTGCTTATGACTTAATATGTTATTCATGTGAATATTTAATGTATATTCTTATGAACTTTAATTAACCTTATTGAGCTTTGAGAATAAAAATTAGCAATGTTTCTACTTGAATATCCAATAAACGTACAATCCAGACATTTTTGTCAAGAATGCCACAAGGGATGTTTCACTCATTTTTTTAATCTATTTTGTTCCTTCCTATGAATACTAGGAAATGCATTTTCCCCTAGCTAATGTGAAAGGTGGCATTTTGAGCAAAGAATTGTATTATTAGCTGCCTCAGTAAGACGTTATATTGTCATTAACTATCATTGCTCAATGTTATAATACAAATATCTGTAATATGGACAAACGTAAAACATTTTAAGTGTTCATTTGATATGTTTGTGACAAATGTCATTAATGAAAAAATTTTTCCACCGTCTATGTCCTCCATTCTCACAAATAATCTGTGGTATTAGTCACACATTTCTTTTTCCTCTGCATTTTGAAAACACATGTCTACTTAGAACAGTTTGGGAGGCTTTTGTGATTAAAAAAAAAAAAATGAAGATCCAAGCAGCTTTTAGTATGATAAGTTTGTACCAAAAGGAATGCAGGAAAATCTTTCAAGGATTTTTGATGAGAGGTGGGAAAAATTGCTACAGAGTATGAAGAAAGCATAAAGAAGGAAAGTTGTTCACTTGTTCTCTATTTCTCTCTGTATACGATGTTGGAACTTACTAGTATAAACTTCCTAACACTTAGAAATGATTCTCTCACTGCTGGACTCCAAATTTTGGACTCAAAACTCTCTTCTATAGTTCAATCATGTGTTTCTCTGCCTCTACTTGTCACATTTTGAAGATTTCCAACTGATATTTGGCTTTAATGTTAGCAAGTAATTGTACTATCCATAAACATCCTCCTCCCACATGTAACTGTGGGGCTGGTGGCCAGCTGTGGGTACTTCACAGTTCACTAAAACCATACCATTATTTTTTCCTATAATTTTTCTAACAAGTTCACATAGCCTGTAGAAACACAATCTTTGTGAAGTCTCCAAGTAGCAGATTAGCAAACCCTGATGCATTGGTTGGGATTATACCAGCCAATCCTGGAAATCAGAGTTGGGTCAGCACTCCCATACCTCAAACACCCTGTGTGCTGTCAAGTCATTGGAAGAGAGAATGGCTGGGGTGAGGGTTGGCTCCCACTTTTCCTTTCTACCCTGTTGTGTTTCACTCTTCAGGATTTGTGTAACAATAACTAAATGATGGAATGCAAGAGTGGTTTCCATTTGCTGTTTCTTTTTGATCCGTGAATTCAGGCAAAATGAAAACAAAAATAAACTGGACCCCAAAACAAAACAAAACAAAACAAAAAGCCCTCAACTAGAGTTGAGAAAAAACAGAGTGGATCAAAATGCATCCAGTAAAATATTTAAAAATAAAACTGTCATTTTATCAGAGTTATTGAACTTATTTATAGTATGATCTAAGGCCTTTAAAAATGTATTGTGTTGCTATTTTATTTTAAGTTAAAAAGTCTTGGGGGTCCTGGGTGGCTCTGCTGTTAAGCATCTGCCTTTGGCACAGGTCATGATCCTGGAGTTCCAGGTTCAAGCCCCACATCAGGCTCCCCACTCAGTGGGAAGCCTGCTTCTCCCTCTCTCTCTCCCTGCTTGTGTTCCCTCTCTAGCTATGTTTTGCTCTGTCAAACAGATAAATAACATCCTAAAAAAAAAAAATGATCTCTAACAACTGCATCATTTCCTGAAACTATTTTTCAATTAAAATGAATGTTTCTTTTTTATTTTTTGAAAAATTTTATTTATTATTTATTTGACAGGAAAACATAGCTAGAGAGGGAACACAAGCAGGGAGAGTAAGAGAGGGAGAAGCAGGCTTCCCGCCCCAGCACGAAGCCAGATGTGGGGCTCGATCCCGGCACTCTGGGATCATGACCTGAGCTAAAGGCAGATGCTTAATGCCTGAGCCACCCAGGTGTCCCAAAATTAATGTTTCTTGTAATAATTTGAAAATGAATAGATTTCCAGAATCTTTTCCAGATACTGAGTAAACAGTAAGTTATTCTTAAAAAAGAGTTTAAAGGTGAACTTATGAACCTCAAGATACTATTTAGAATAATGCCTGGAATTCTGATTTAAAACTAAGATCATCCTAATGTTTTATGCTTCATGTGTACCTATGCAGTCAGGGATCACAGAAATCACACGATTGTCATGCATTTCACTTTAGCATATTTCCTCTGAATTTGTTTTAACCAAATACACCATTCTTGTATTTATTTACAAAATAAAACAGAAATTCGATTGTGGTGGGGTGTGTGTGTGTGTGTGTGTGTGTGTGTGTGTGTGCGTGTGTGTTCAGCAGCCTGAATCTTAGGAAATTCTTCCCTTGATCATTTCCTAGGAGTAGATCAAAGAATAATTAATTCACTAATAGTTACATGCAAAATTAACTTGGGCAATCACAGATTTCATTGTCCATGTGTATTTAGCAACATTTGAAGTCTGTTGCACCTCAGTGATATCTTCTATTTAATTTTTACCCTGTCACAATTTTTTCTTTCAATTATATTTTTTAGTCTAATTTTTTAAGATAATATGGAGAGAGGAATGTAATAACAGCATATTTCCTGGCCATGGGAAAATTTAAATGGTGAATGGAGTCATTAAAACCACTATTCACATTTCCTGTGACTGCCATTTAAGTATATGCAGAAAAGACAGTTTTCTTTTTAGAGCTATACTCTGGAATCAGTGTTGCTTTGCTAAAACTACATTTTTAAAAGATAACATCTGAAGAGAATATAATGAATAATACCGTAATAACTCTGTGTGGTGACAGATGGTAACTATACTTATGGTGAGCCCTGTGAAATGTATATAATCGTGGATTTGCTAATTCATACACATGAAATTAATATAACATTGTACATCAACTATACTTCAATTTAAAAAATAACATCTGAGGGTGCCTGGGTGGCTCAGTGGGTTAAAGCCTCTGCCTTCGGCTCAGGTCATGATCTCAGGGTCCTGGGATGGAGGCCTGCATCAAGGCTCTCTGCTTAGCAGGGAGCCTGCTTCCTCCTCTAGCTTGGCCTGCCCCTCTGCCTACTTGTGATATCTCTCTCTCTCTCTCTCTCTCTCTCTCTCTCTCTCTCTCTCTGTCAAATAAATAAATAAAATCTTAAAAAAAAAAAACCACACATCTGAGATAATCTTCCTCAGATACAAAATTCTGATAATTCTTGAAATAAAGCAATTAGCCAACTATTTATTGGTATGTGTTTGGGAACTTTTGAGGAATTAAGGACAATGAGAAAAAATTCATTTCTCAGGAAGTGTTGTGATTTTCACTGTCATGAACTTGGTAATGAGTAAACATACACCACGAGTTTGGCCATACATGGGCAATATTTGCTAGACATTTTGGGGAAAGTCTTTTTTACTCTCAGGAAAGACATTTGGGAAGCAGAAATTCATTGCTTGCTGAATGAGATGGCAGGACTGTATGTCTTGATCCCCATTACGGCCATCCTACAAGCACTGGGTGAATTTACCATAGAATGAAACTTGCAATATGGCCAATAATTCTGAAGATGAAGAGATAAAACTAGTCATAAATCCTGAGTAAGTTCTGACATTCTGGAGTTACTGGTAATGGTAAAACTTTGAAGACTAATTCTCATAGTGAGTCTAACAACCACTCACCTGGGAAGTAACTGACTCAACTTAGCTCAAATCCTGCCCAGACTGATGAATATATTTCCAACACCTTTCCAGAAAGTTCCTTATATTGTTCTCCAAATATTATTTTGTACTAGAAAAACAGATCGTCTTACCTAAAAAATGGTTACATTTTTCTTTGTACTAAAGAATTGGAGGTGCAGTGGGAAAGGAAGTGAAAAAGTTTTACTTTGGAGGGTTCTGTAGCTGGCATTTGTTTCCTTGTTATCCTCATGATGATACTTATCAGTTATCAACTCTAACTTACAATGAGAAAAATAAATTTTCTCAAGACATTTCTAAAGTCAGTAGTGTCAATATAGATGTAGAGTGTATTTATATTTTTACTTTATTCGCACAAAATTGTTTTCATCTCAGTCGTTGCCCATTATCTACTCTCAACTGCCAGCAAGAGTGGAAAAGGATTCTGGATTTGAGTTCTGTGTACTTTGGGTCTTATATTTCAGGATTGTTTGCAAATGAATAGCAATTGTTAAATTTTCATTAAACTCCAGACAAGTTCAGTTATCTCCATCTTATCATTTCAGCTTTGTTTTTTTTTAAACTTCTTTTTTTTTTTTTAAGATTTTATTTATTTATTTGACAGAGAGAAACACAGCTAGAGAGGGAACATAAAGCAGAGGGACTGAAAGAGGGAGGAGCAGGCTTCCTGCCGAACAGGAAGCCCGATGTGGAGCTCGAACCCGGGTCTCCAGGATCATGACCTGAGCTGAAGGCAGTTACTTAACCAACTGAGCCACCCAGGCACCCCGATTTCAGCTTTGTTTTAACATTAAATATTTTTCTTAGTAAAAGTTACCAATATAATAAATTCAGAAATAGTCATGATGTAAAAATCAAGAAATGGAATTTTGTACACTATTTAAGAGCTTTTGGGGGCACCTGGGTGGCTCAGTCAGTTAAGCATCTGCCTTTGGCTTGGGTCATGATCCCGCACTCCTGGGATCAAATCCCACACTGGGCTGTCTGCTCAGCAGAGAGTCTATTCCTCTCTCTCTGTTCTTCACCCCCTCAAATAAATAAATAAAATCTTTAAAAAAAATTTTAAAAGAGCCTTTTTGGTTATGATAGAATTTATCATAAATAGAAAATCATTCAGCTGTATAAATTTTTGTCCTGTTTATTGTATGGTTTTGGAGAAAAATTAGGGATCTAACACAATATTATTTAACTGTATTATGATACAAATTTGCATCGTAAAATATTATAGTCATTAATCTATATTTATTGTCACAGAATTCTATGTCATATTGTTGAGTAAAAATGCATAATAAAATATGTAAGTATATGTATAATGTTTGTATTATAAAGGTATTTTGTTACCATACATACAAATGCATAGACTATTGTTAAAGGTGATTATCTCAGATAATGAGATACTATTTGGTTTTTATTTTACCTTTATAATTTCTTTATATATTAGAATGATTTCACAAATTTCATTATGGGAATGCTTAGGTGGCTTAGCCAGATAAGCATCTGTCTTTGGTCAGGTTATGATCTCAGGGTCCTTGGATTGAGTCCCTTATCGGGTTCCTTGCTCCATGGGAACCTGCTCTACCCTCTGCCTGCCACTTGCCCTGCTTGTGCATTTTCTCTCTCTCTCTGACAAATAATAAAATCTTAAAAAAATAAAATTAAAGTTTATCCTATTTTCAAATTTATTTTCCTTAAACAAAGTTTCTTAATTTTGTTTTCTTCAGAGATCTCTTTCAAGATCTAAGGAAAGTGCCATAGTTTTTTTTCCCTAGAGAATGTTTTAAAATACTGCAGTGGCTAAACAAAATTTAAAAATAAAATAAAAATAATATAAAATAAAACATTGCAGTGGCTAAGAAATAAATTGCCAGCACCAATGATTTCTGATGTAAAAATAAATATGTCCTGTTCTCTAATGGACACCTCTATCACTACAGCAGCAACACTGGGCTCATTAATGTGTTCATTTATTTACTCAACAAAAGTAACTGAGGGCTAGATATGGATCAGAAATTCTGCTCAGAATTAATGATAGTGACAGAGAAGTTGGGGTCCATAACCTCATGAAAGATTCCATGCTAGGGAAGACAATTACAAGTAAACAGATAAAAGGAGACTAGAATGAAAGGCTCTGCCAAGTAGTATGAATACAAAATAAATCTGAGTGATAAGTGATTGAAAAACTAATAGGAGATTGAGAGTGATGGAGGATTTTTTTTTTTGAGAAGTTAGTCAAAAAAAGAATCTGTAATATATGAAAACTGAGTGAAGACCTACATAAAACAATTGATTAATCTGTGTCCTTGTGTAAATTGGTAAATATTTTAATTATGCTTTTGAGTTTTTGTTCTTTTTATGCACAGCACCATCGTGGAAAGAAAGATTCCTATTCTGACCCCTGAACATGGCATAATCTGATGTTTTGCTTAAGATGGCACGTACTTTGTTTTCTAAAATGAAATCTTTCAATAGGAAGAAAGAACAATTATGTATTTTATGAAGAAATGTATTTCAGTCTACAACACTGAATTACAGAAATGTATTTCAGTCTACAACACTGAATTACATTAAATATTTTTCTTAGTAAAAGTTACCAATATAATAAATTCAGAAATAGTCATGATGTAAAAATCAAGAAATGGAATTTTGTACACTATTTAAGAGCTTTTGGGGGCACCTGGGTGGCTCAGTCAGTTAAGCATCTGCCTTTGGCTTGGGTCATGATCCCGCAATCCTGGGATCAAATCCCACACTGGGCTGTCTGCTCAGCAGAGAGTCTATTCCTCTTTCTCTGTTCTTCACCCCCTCAAATAAATAAATAAAATCTTTAAAAAAAATTTTAAAAGAGCCTTTTTGGTTATGATAGAATTTATCATAAATAGAAAATCATTCAGCTGTATAAATTTTTGTCCTGTTTATTGTATGGTTTCGGAATCTAAGGAAAGTGCCATGGCTTGACTGGCTGTGATCTGCTCCTTCTTGACTGGCTGTTTTATTTTATTTTATTTAAAAAAATTTTTAAATTAGTTTTTGTCCTACCTGATGGATCTAGCTGCCTGGGGTGAAATGAGTGTGCGCATTGCTCATTTTTGTTACTTAATGTTACACCATCTCTTTCAGAGAAAGAAGTAGCTCTTTTAAAGTATCCTTTTAGTTCCAATTACTCCAGATTTACTGAAAATATTGGCTATCGATTCATGAATTTCTCTCCAATAGAATTTTCAGGATGATATTGGATGAACTGATGAATGAGTCCACAAGTATAGTCTGTTCAATACCTGTCTTTATTCCTTGACCTTTGGCCTCATTTTCGGGTGAATTTTCATCATTCCATATCAACTATTCCTTATCGGGACTAATCTACAACTCCAAAATCTTGATATCAAAGTCATACTCTCTTACCATGATCGTCTCTTTACAAACAGATTCTCCCAAATGTCAGCCTGCATCAGGATTACTTGGAGTACTTTTATTATTATTTTTTTAAGATTTTTATTTATTTATTTGACATACAGAGAGATCACAATTAGGCAGAGAAAGAGGAGGAAGCAGGCTCCCCATGGAGCAGAGAGCCCGATGCGGGCCTCGATCCCAGGACCCCGAGATCATGACCTGAGCTGAAGGCAGAGGCTTTAACCCACTGAGCCACCCAGGCACCTCGATCCCAGGACTCTGAGATCAGGACCTGAGCTGAAGGCAGAGGCTTTAACCCACTGAGCCACCCAGGCGCCCTGGAGTGCTTTTAAAATAGAGATTGCTGGTCCTTGCCACCAGAGCTCTGATTCAGCATGTTTAGGGTGGGACCTTAGGATTTGTTTTTCTAAAAGTTCACAGATGATATGAGCTGTTAGTTCATAGACTGCATTTTGAGAAACAGAGCTCTAGAGAAGGACCTTCTCTTACCCCAAGCACACTCCCTTCAAACATGCACAACACTTCCCTTTTGCCCTAAGTGCCTGTCATAACCTGACTCCTATTTAAATGCAAATATCTATCTCTTCTGTGCCTCCTAAGCAGCATAAAATGACAGGCCATCCAGCTTCTGCTCACATTTTTCTAATCAACTTAGTATTCTGCTTTCTAAAACATTCACTCTTTTCCCTTTCTCAACCCCTTCTAAGAGTTATTAATTGCTCTTGGAAAAATAAAATATTAAGATCACTACAGCTTTGAAACCCAGAAACATCATAGTTACCTAGCAGAATGTCAACCATAAAAAAAATTAATTGTAGAGACCTAAAAACTACAGAGCTTTTGACAAAAAGATTAAAGTAACATGAACACAATAAAACCACAGAGATTTTTCTTACTAAAAATATATCATTAGGGGCGCCTAGGTGGCTCAGTTGATTAAGGGACTGCCTTTGGCTCAGCAGGAAGCCTGCTTCTCCCTCTCTCACTCTCCCTGCTTGTGTTCCCTCTCTCGCTGTGTTTCTCTCTGTGAAATAAATTAATAAAATTAAATATATATATTTAATTTTATATATTAAATATATATATTAAATATATATATTGATATTCTAGGAATAATCAAAAACTTTCAAAATCTGGAAGGATGTTTCAAACTGGGACAAAACAGAAAAACAAGGACTGAATTTCTAACTCACAATCACAATTTGATTCTACAAAGTATTTATAGATTTATTAATTATTTTAAGAAATTTTAATTATGCCAATAATATCTAATTGTTTCAAAAAATCTGATGTGTATAAGGAATTAGTAAGTTTTTAGGAAGAGTCAAAATCCTGGAAATCAAACCATGGGGATCACAAGCTTGTTCTTGGTTTGTCCTGAAATATTATCTGAAAATTTTAAGTTGATATACTTTTACACTAAAATAATATATTCAGATCTTTCAAGATGATGATTTATAATTCTGACGCATACCAGATTTGAAGCTCTTGAAAAATCCTTGAAATCCGTAATTAATAGCTATTGACACAAAGAAAGTCATTCAAATAGAAATTTTATTTCAACCATCACTTCAAAACTCATATATGAATGTATTTTTTTTGATGACTCATGGATTTTTGAGTGAGAAAAAAAAAAAGTTGTGCACTGATATTCCCCCTGCTCTGTCATTTTTTGCAGCATATTGAAATCATAAGCAAAGACCATTATTTACATTTTTCCAAAAAGAAACCAAAGCCAGGGAATAAGTTATTGATAAGTGGCTATTGAATTTACATAAAATAGTCCGTGGTTTGACACAAAGCATAAATGCATAGATTCTTCAGTGACTTTTATTACTTTAGTCATTTCTGGTATGTGAATACAACAATGAATGCACTCTACCTCATAAGCTCACAAAGGACAAGAAAACAAAACCTTTTATCCCCTAATTTTCACTCTGAAGAGAAAATGTTACAAATATTCTTATTCGAGGACTTTCTACAACCATGACAAATATTGCACACTGAGGGTTTTGGGAAGTTTTAACTTTTTGATGAAGAGTATGATTTTTTCTGCCATGGATCTGAAAATAAAACATAGAATAACAATCACATCATTAGACAAAAGATTTTTTATAAAGACTTGGCTTTTCTTTTTGCCTAAGAATATTTGTCATAACTTTCCATCACATTTTGAGCCTTTCAGGATAACTGTGACTTTTACCAGTTTTTATAAAAGAATGAGCAACTTTGAATAAGGGACCCATAATTTTCTTCTTCTTCTTTAGCTGCTAAACTGGATGCTGATAGTGAAAATTATTATTTAAGCCCTCAGGAAAATTCAATAAACTAACAAGAAAGAAACTTTGCATGTTATGCAAAACTCCTAGTTGCTTCTAAGATCTTTCATTTCAGACTGACTGGACTAGAGTCCTTACGTCACTTTTCCAATAAAATTCATTTTTTCCACATTCATAGTATTTTCATATTTTTCCTGTTTCTTCGTGTCCTTTTACTGGCAAGGTTATTTGCCTAACAACCATAAATTTTCATTTTGTCATCTTTTAACCATGTTTATTTTTATAATACATTATTATTTAAATAAATTTAGTGATAAATAATGCTTTATTTTATTGACTTTAAGATGCCGTATCATGTAAAATTCATCATCTCTTAAAAAATACTCTCAGGGCACCTGGGTGGCTCAGAGGGCTAAGCCTCTGTCTCAGGTCATGATCCCTCTGGCTCAGGCCATGATCTCAGGGTCCTGGGATAGAGTCTACATCAGACTTTCTGCTCAGCAGGGAGCCTGCTTTCTCCTCTTTCTCTGCCTGCCTCTCTGCCTACCTCTGTGATCTCTCTCTCTGTCAAATAAATAAATAAAATCTTTTTAAAAAATACTCTCAATTAAACATATACAATCTGATATCAGAAATGTTAGCATGAAATATAGGTCATGCAGCTCTTATACTATGGCATACTTATACTTAATTTTCAGAACATCGATCTATATTTCTAAAAACACAATGAATAAAAACAAATGTAAATTTCAAATTTTTAAAAAAATTCTAGTAACTTGAAGTAAAGAAGCCTCATTAAATAAATCTATGGAAATTAACTGAAAAAACATAGTCCCTTGAGCTTTTGCAAACTTGAGAAATATAAGGTTCAGTATGGATATTATGAAATTCCTATATGAAAACATCAATTAATCTTTCACTTGAAGTTTGTGAACTTCATAGAAACAGAAATACCAAACTGCTAGTCTACCATTGATCTACAGTACATGGTCAACTATGGACCCTGAACTTAAACCCCTGGCAATCCAGGTGAGAAGTTACTTAGCTAGTTTCACAGAGCCTATTTGCCAAACCAAGAAAGTGCAAATTTTAAACAGAAACAGTTCCTATCTTAAAGAAATATAATAAATAGAGCAAATAGATCAAGAGAAACTATCTCTTCATTGATCTAGGCATTTGTTGATTGAGTAGGCATGTGCCATCCATAGGTCCAAACTGAAGGACTCTGTGCAAGGAGGATAATTTAAATAGGTATTGATATGTTTGTATATAATGAGATAAAATACTCAGTGCGAGAGGGGTGTGCCTGGGTGGTTCATTCAGTGGGTGTCCAACTCTCACTTTTGCTTCAGGTCATGATCTCAGGGTAGTGGAATCCAAACCTGTATCAGTCTGTGCTCATCACGGATTCTGCTTGAGATTCTCTCTCCCACTCTCTCTCCCCACTCCTCCTTTGCCCTTCCCACCACTCACCTTCTCTCTCTCTCTCAGAAATAAATAAATATATATATATATATATATATATATATATTTAAAGATGCTCAATGAGACAAGGAAGCAAGTTATATAGTACCGTTTAGAGTAATATGGGCAGGATTAGAAGGTTGGTGCAACATGGATGAATTAGGATTTTTGTCTGCAAGTCGTGATAATAAAGTTTTTTTTCCCCCCCGGGAGGTACAAGATGAGCATTTTTTTCTGCATCAATGTCCATTGCAGTTAGACCAAGCTCTGTCTTACAGACTTCCAGTACACAACAGGTAAAGTTGTTCTAAATGACTTAACAAACCAAGTTAGAGGTCCTTTCATATATTTGGTGTTAAGAAAATACACATGGGTATATATAAGACATATGACAGTAACATTTTTAATTCTCTATAACTTATTTCCATTAAGCCATTTCATTTAATTAGTTTGGAATATTATTCCTAAGTGTTTCTCATCTTCCTAGCCGTTATCTGAAAATAAATGGAAGTGGTGCATTTTGTGTTGTTCTTGTTATCAGCATTCAGAATCCAGAGTTTAAATAATCTTGAGATTTACAGTAAGTAATAAGCTGGGTTTGTACCAGAAAAACATTGTAACTAAAACTTCCCTTGCTCTCTTGATAGATTAATAGGTCTATTCCTAGTTTCCATTCTGCATAATAAATTAAAGTTTCACAATGAATTTGTGTAGTGACAATTTCAAACTTGGCATTTTGAGAGAACATATGCTTGTAAAGGGGTTTGGCTGAAAGTCAAATGCTTGCTTTTCTGAGTTATTAGAGCCCAGGGATCTGTTCTAACACATAAAGTGCTTATGGGAAAACATTTAAAATAAACATCCAGAGAACAGTGGGAAGGTTAAATGAATCTCCAATGGTGACCCATCCCAGGAGCGTATCAGTCACAGCTTTGCAGAACTTGCAAAGCATCAAGGGGAAACCACAGAGTTGTAAAGAAACAAAGAAAAACAGCACTTTCGATCCAAATGTGAAGTCCAAGCTACTCACAGTATCAAAATCACTTGTTCATGAAGTGTTAAATCATAGAATTTTTAAATGTGTCATGATGTATAAAAAGTATTGATTTTGTATATTTGCTCTTTTGCCAAGTAAAAGCAGGCTAATATTTTTACAGGTTCAGATTTTTAATTTATGCACACTTTGTAATTAAATATCACTCTCTCATAGACAACCAATGGATAATAAATTCCAACTTCATATAATCATATATATATATAAACTATTTTATTAATGGACATTAGTTATAAATGTTGAGGAATATAACATTAAAACTATTTTCTATGGACATTTTAGTTGTATATGCATTAATTACTAACTTCACTTGCTACTGAATTTCTGTGATTCAAAGTGCCATCATCAATACTAGTTGGAAAAGTTCCTCCTATGTAGGTATTGCTATCATTTTTATACAGAACCTCATATATTAGGACCTATTTAGAAGTCCAAACCACCTTGCTATTCACCCAGAAAAACAGCTCCAGGAGATATGGGCAAATGGCCCCTGGAAAACAAAGGTGAGCCAGGTTGGGGGAGACGCCCAATCAGTTAACCCTCTTACCCTCCCATCCCAGGAGGTATGGAGATGCAAACCAAGAATGGGCAACCAGTTACCAGTACTTGAAATCAGAGGGAAACGCCCAAATGCCCTCAACTTCCAGGTTCCAGGGGCAATAAAAATGCAAATTAACCTGGTTAGCTTGTGATTTGGGGGGTTGCCCTATAAAAGCTAACCTGAGAAATTAGGCGTTGTTATTCTCTCATTAGAGGGAAACCTGGCCTGGGCCAGTATAATTCTCGATGCTTGGCACAAAATAAAGTTTTGCTTGAACTTCACTTTTGTATCAGCCTCTTTCCTTTGACCACAGACCCTATTATCATAGAGGTCAGTAACTTCACTGACTGTCCTTGTATTCTAATATTCTGTGGTAGTTTTAAAATATGCCTGCAAATTATTCAACACTTCTCTCACCAAGGATCTAGTCTCGAATCTTGAAGGATTTGAAACCAGTATATATAACTAGTAGAGTATAGGAAAAATAACAGAGTGAGATTTCCAAGGCCAGATCAGAAGAGACTATGCAGCTTAGCCTGATTTATATGGATATTTGATCAAGAAGAAGACAGTCACCGTGCCAATGCGTGACCCTCCATGCTTATGGTCCATGTGTAATTTTTCTCATCACCTCTCCCAGATGACAGCCCCTTTCAACACCAGCATGTACGTCGTCTGGGTATCCAGCCTGACCTGCAGATGCCTTCAGACCACTGACAGCTGATTGTACCTCCTGAGAGACCCAGACAAATGAGAACCACCCAGAAAAGATTTTTCCTTATTCGTGGCTGGTGTAGGTGGAATTTTAAGGTGGCTCCCAGGTTCTCCCAGCCTGGAGAACACACCCTGTCTGTCCCCCTCCCCTTAAGTGTGGGCAAGAGTTGTCAATACAGCAGGATAGTCACTCCCTTGACCATGCCATGATCTACGAGACAAAGACAATGGGATAGTCACTCCTGTAGATTATATGGTATAAGACTCTGTGGTAACATCACAGACAGACATTTCTTCTGTGGGCTTGAAAGATGGAAGCTTCTAGTGTGACCCCTGAACAGAAAGCCCCGCTATTTCATGGCCAGACTCCTGACCCACAAGAACTTCATGCTAGCAAAGGGTTGTTTTAAGCTCCTAAGTTTCTCGTGACTGGAAAACGATAAAAAAATGAATGCACTGACCCACAGAAATTGTGAATAACATAAGCCACTTGTTTTAGGATGCTTAAACTTTTGCAATCTGTTGGAAACATTAGCAAACAGACAGAATTGGCAGTGGGGGCGGTAGTGTTTTGTTATGCAGCAAAAGAAAAAGAATAGTTGGCTTCTGTTCAATCTTTCTTCCATTGAGAAAAAATAGAATATAGGTCATTCACCAGAATGTACAGCACTAAGGGAAAAGGGAAAACTAAGAGCATTGCTGTAAGATTCAAATTGATTCAAGGAAATATACCATAAAGGTTAAGACAAGAGAAAATGTGAGTCACATGTTTATCTACATATTTATCAATATATTTGCCATAGATATTCTTTTTTTTTTTTAAGATTTTATTTATTTGAAAGAGAGAAACACAGCCAGAGAGGGAACACAAGCAGGGGGAGTGAGAGAGGGAGAAGTAGGGTCTCCGGGATCATGACCTGAGCCGAAGGCAGTCGCTTAACCAACTGAGCCACCCAGGCGCCCCTGTACAACCGCTATAGAAAACAAATGTGATAACAACAAACTGTGGTATGTTAATTCAACTCAACCACTTCTTCAAATACTCAAAAACCCTAACTGTTTAAACAACTGAGGTAATATATATGCCTCATATGTTATTAATCACTCATATTTTTTTAACAGATAATTGAAACAAGTTTGATGAGATCTTGTTTGATGAACACATACATTTCTGTGGTAGTGACACTGAAACCAAGTTTTTTTTGACCATAGAAATTGTGGAAGTAGACTCCTGGATCCCCTGAGGCGGGGCGGGGAATGATGAGACTGTCAGAAATGAGAGGGAGAAACCTGATCTCACTTTGTTATAGCAAATCCACAGAACCTCCTCATCTTACAGAGACTGGGACTGTGTGCGGATCAGTCAGGAAACATGTGACTTAAAGAACTCAGTGTCTTCTCATGAAATTGAAGAAGATATTTTCAAGAATGTCTACGGGGCGCCTGGGTGGCTCAGTTGGTTAAGCGACTGCCTCTTAGGTCATGATCTCAGAGACCCAGGATCGAGTCCCACATCGGGCTCCCTGCTCGGCGGGAAGCCTGCTTCTCCCTCTCTCACCCCCCCTGCTTGTGTTCCCTCTCTGGCTGTGTTTCTCTCTGTCAAATAAATAAATAAAATCTTAAAAAAAAAAAAAAAGAAATTGTACAAATGATCACAAACTGTATGGCTTAAAACAAATTAAATTTATTTGCTCACATTTTTGATGCTAGAAGATCCAAATCAAGAGAGCAGGGGCTTGCTCTCTGCCTCTCTCTATCAGAAGTTCCCTGAAGACACTCTGCTTCATGGTCTTTCTCACAGTTTCTGATGTTACTGGCAACCTTTGACCTGGAAGTGTATTGCTCCAATCTCTGCCTCCATTGCCCAATGATATTCTCCCTGGGTGTGCACATTGTCTTTGCATCTATGTCTTTATTTTTTAAGATTTTATTTATTTATATGAGAGAGAGAGGAGAGAGAGAGAGAGAGAGAGAGAGAGAGAGAGAAAGTGAGGGAGAAGACAGAGGAGGAGGGAGAAGCAGACTCCCTACTGAGCAGAGAACCTGATTGATGTGGGCCTCGATCCCAGGACCCTTGGACCATGACCTGAGCTGAAGGCAGAGGCTTAACCCACTGGGCACCCAGGCGCCCAGTGTGGTTTTTTTGTTTTGTTTTAAGATCTGTTTATTTATTTGAGGGGGGAGGGGCAGAGGGAAAGAGACACAGAGAAACTTAAGCAGACTCCACACTGAGCCTGAAGCTGGACGCAGGGTTCTATCTCACAACACCAAGATCATGACCTGAGCCTAAACAAAGGGCTGGATGCTTACCCAGCCATGCCACGGGAGCATCCTGGTGTGTTTCTTTATATCTGTTCTCCTCCTTATATAAGGACACTTGACACATTGGATTAAGGGCCCACCTTACTTCAGTTTGACCTCATCTTAATTGACATCATAATGAGGTCTACAAAGACCCTATTTCCAAATAAGTTTTCACACCCACAGCTACCAAGGGTAAGGATTTTAAGGGATGATTTTGAGAGACATAATTCAATCCACAATGTAACCATGACACAGGAAGCCAAGGGAAAGACAGCACTAAGGCTCAGAAAACTCTTAAATCTAGAGGACAGCTGACAAGTGGAGGGCAGAGGATACCTTCAGCATTTTAGCTTAATCATCATGATTCCCTACCATGCGCACCTCCTCCCACAGGGGAGCCCTCCACTTTCCTCCTAAATTGACCTCATAAGGCCATTAAACTCCATTATTACTGATGTCCTATAAACCTGTGTCTAACTTCTGACTATAGCTTCCTGAACATATTTTTTAAGTTTCTACAATACAGCAAGAAAAAGGCAGTGAGGAGAGAAGTGAGAAAAAATTGAAACAGTCACTTCAAAATAAAGAATGTCAAAATAATACTTTTATTATTATTTTAATAATAATAATATTATTAATAATACACATGCAGAAGTATGCAAATACAAACATATAGACAGACATAAATATGCATATGCGTATATGCAAAATTTGCATAAAATATATTTTGTTTTATTTATTATGGTGTTTACATAGTACTGTAAAAAATATCTATGATATTTATTAATAATAAAAGCCATATTCAATCTATATGCATGTTAATACTTGTAATTATTCTCATCATTTTTGCCCACGTTCTCATTTGAAACAAAATATTTTAATTCATGAGAGCCTCATCTCTAGTAGACATACAGACATACCTTTAAGATTTACGTTGTGTATTTTGTTTCATAATTATGTGGGTTTAGGGGGGGCTCAGTAGCTAGTCAGTTGAATGGCTAACTCTTGGTTTCAACTCAGGTCATGGGATAGAGCCAGGCATCCATCTCCTTGCCCAGCAGGGAGTTTACCTCTCCCTCTGATCCTCCACCCTCTCTCTCTTTCTCTCTCTCTCTCTCTCTCTCTCTCAAGTGAATAAATATTTTAAAAAATTATGTTTGTTTAAATATTTGAAAGTATGGAAACCATGATCCATGACATCCCTGGGCAAGTCTTGCCTTCTTTTTTTTGTTTGTTTTTTTGTTTTAAGATTTTATTTATTTAGTTGACAGAGAGAAACACAGCTAGAGAGGGAACACAAGCAGGGGGAGTGAGAGAGGGAGAAGCAGGCTCCCCACGGAGCAGGGAGCCCCATGCAGGGCTTGATTTGGGGCTTGATCTTGGGTCTCCAGGATCATGACCTGAGCCGAAGGCAGTCACTTAACCAACTAGGCCACCCAGGTGCCCCACAAGTCTTACCTTCTTTACTGTGAATCTTTGAGGAGTCAAGCCACTCCTCTGAGCCACACGGAGGGAAATGGAGAAAACAGTGCACACTGAATTCAAACAATGAACTTTGTGGAAAAATCCGCGGACTGGGTGTGTTCCATTCTCCAAAGACTTTGGCATGTGCCTTTTATTGCTATTTCTCTTGTCAGAAACACTCCTGCTTGTCGGACTGAAACTCTGGAAGATATACAGTCTGCTATTCCATAACTAATTCTGGATATGAAATGTTTTTATTTCAAAGGAAAGGGATGTTTGTTGATGTCTGTGTAGAGTAGAAATGCAGAAATACATAATTTAAGATGACTATGATGCTCGTTTTTGTGTCCTTAATATTTAAGAAGAAAATCCTCCTACCCATGTACACAAACATATACACAAAATCACAGTGTGCACGGGACCTGTTCTAGTTGGCCACCTTTCTGTTGTTAATCTCCCAGGCCAGTGTTTTCATGGTGTCAGACTTTACCTTGACTTCACCGTTTTAACAGGTGTTCTGTCTGCCGCCTGACATTAGTGTTATTTGAATGTGGTGATCATATTGGTTTCTGAAGCATCCTTTCCTATGAAATCTGTGATGTAAAAATAAATTTTATTTACTTTGATTTTATTACTTTTTTTTTTTAACTCAATTTTTTTTTTTTTTTTAAGATTTTATTTATTTGACAGAGAGAAACACAGCCAGAGAGGGAACACAAGCAGAGGGAGTGAGAGAGGGAGAAGCAGGCCTCCCGCCGAGCAGGGAGCCCGATGTGGGACTCGATCCCTGGTCTCTGGGATCATGACCTGAGCCGAAGGCAGTCGCCCAACCAACTGAGCCACCCAGGCGTCCCTGATTTTATTACTTTTTTTACTAACATTTCAACCTGTTAAATCTCTGCTCGAGCTCGTGAACTGGTAAAACCCACCAAAACCAGTATTTAAAAAACATAACTTTTGGCACCTGGGTGGCTCAGACACTTAAGTGTCTGCATTCACGTCATGAGCCCCATGTTGGGATCCCTGCTTAGCTGGGAGTCTGCTTCTCCCTCTGTCTCCTCCCACAATCCCCAGTTTGTGTTCTCTTTTGTTCATTCTCTCTCTCTCAAATAAATAAGTAAATAAATAAATAAAATCTTAAAAAAAAAACCCACACACAACATAGCTTTTCTTTTCCAAATTGGTGTTACAGTATATGAAACAAGTAAACTCATTTTCAGATCATTGAGCTTTAAATGTTAGATGAAACCATCATGATTTTTTTCCAAGAGGGAAAGCTTTTTCCTTCTTCTTCTGTATTGATTACTGCCCTATCTTTACACAATTAATGAGGTTTTACTCTGTTTTTCTTATGTGTATTGATTTAAAAATCTTTAATTGCTCCTTCTTAAGAACAACTGAGGAGAGATTGCTTTTCCCTTTCTTCCATGTTTTCTTGTCCTGTATCAGTCCTGAATAACAATACCATACAAGAAGGAAGAGTAATTCTAAAATACACTATATATTAAAAATTGTGGCATTTTGCCAATACAGATTACCTCCCTGCTAATGTAAGAACCCTGCAATATGACTAGCTCAAACACAAAACCAGGATCCAGGATCAGATATGGAACCCTTTCTATTCAACTTCTGATCAGAAATCTTGCCCACTCTTACAGAATGCATTTTCATGCTTGCATTTAGATTTGGCTTTTCTTGCTCTTGTTATTTTTATTAACAATAATAGAAATATCTTATGGATTTATTACACAATAAGGAAAATCAAATTTTATTAATACATTTTTCGTTTGCATTCCAGTTATTTGGTAGATTGGAGGTAGAGGGCAAGAATGAAATATTATATTATCCTCTGGGTGTAGTAGCAGAAGAAAAAACACCATATTCTCTTTAAAATCTTGATAAGTTAGTATTTTCCTCTTCATCCTGTGTCACAATGCTTTCATTCACCTTCATTAGTATTGGAGAAACTTCATCCTATGGTTTACTAATTATACTGCTACCTGAAGAGGTCAAAAAATTGTAGGGGTCATAAACCTATCCCTTCTCTTCACCTTTCTTTACACATTAACTAATTAAAATAAATAATTAATTAATTAGTGATTGTTGGGGGAGGACCTCACAATGCCTTTCTTTTTCTATTTTTTTTTTCATTTTGGAAAGGAAAGCATGTCATTGATGAGCCATTGTTTTTCCCACTTCTGGTTACCATAAATAAAGCTGCTATGAATATTTATTATGGGCATTTGTGGAAATTTTCTAGGTACCTACAGAAAGGAACAGTTGCTGGGGTATTGTTATTGTTTTTCAGATTTTCAGTCATATCAGGAAGTTCCAAGCTCCTTTCCATACTTGTTATAATAATTTCCACTATGCCCCACTCCCCCCAACAGTGGATGAGAGTTTTAGTTGCCCTATATCCTCACCAGCTCTAGGAAGTAACAGACATTTTCGTTTTTGTTTATGTGCTGTGCGTAGTAGTATTTCATTGATGTTTTAATTTACATTTCCCTACTTATATTGAAGCTGGGTGCTTTTTCATTAGTTTATAAGCAACTTAGATTTTCTCTATGTGAAGTGCTTGAAATTTAAGGAAGCTGACATAAATAACACACCATCATTCAGCCGAGAGAACATGCACTTTAGGGGGGAGAACTGTGGCTAATGGGATTTGTGAGCCAGGAAGTTATAGGGCTATGCATCAAAAACTAGAGGACTCACAAAGATAGACAGTGTGGGAATCAGGAATGAAATTGTGAAAGTGAGGATATCTGAGGATAAATGATTGCCTTGAAGAATGTAGATGAGTAAAGATGGCAAGGCATTATTTTTTCAAGTAGAAAAAAAAAAGGTAGGCAAGGTGCAGAAAACAAATCTTCATGGTATGGTAGGTATCTTAGATTTTATGCTGTAGAATAACAGTTCTCAAACGTGAAAGTACATCAGAATCATGGACAGCTTGTAAAACAAAGATTCTGGGCCTCATATCCAGAGTTTCTGATTTGGTGGTTTGAGGATGAGACTTGAGATTCTCATTTCAAACAATTTCCCAGTTAATTCTGATCCCACTGTTCTATAGACTTCATTTTGAAAACCATTGCTGTTCAATTTTTTTACTTCATTTAGTTCAATTTGACAGTTCTTTAAAATACAGATTTGAAGCAGGAATTGGAGACAGTATGGCAAACTCAATCACAACCGTTCTAAAGAGATGGGAAAAGAGCCTGAGCAGGGTTGATAGATACAGAAAAGGGGATAAGATACATTGATAAACAGAGGATGTAAAAGAAAGGCAATTTAGTTGATTGTAAACAATGATGAGAGAGAAATCTAGGATAATTTCAAAGCTTCTGAATTTTACATGAGGATGATTGTACCAAGGCCTGAAAAATGTAAATAAAGACAGAGGAACAAATTTCAGAGGAGATGATGAGTTCAAATGTATATGGTGTATGTATTGATAGAGCAATGTGTGAAGTTATTCTAGATCCACATGTCCTTCAAACAGTTGTATATTGAAATTTAAAGTTCAAAGACATTATGGGAGAGGATTATACATTTGGGTAGTTAATAATGACCAAAGGGAAGTGGAGGGTGGGGAAAGGAAGAGGGAAGATGTTTAAAGAGTTACAATAGAAGGAAACAAGGGAGGCTGGGAGGGTTAGCAAATGAATGAGTGACGAAGAAACCAAGTGAGTAAAAGCCTCCAACATGGAGTGAGTAGTTTCCAAATGTAGCAATATGGTGGTCATTGCTGAAATTGTTAGAAAAATTTCTGAAGAAGTGAAGAGCAGAAGTCAGAATTCAGATTAAGAAAGAAGAGAATGTGCATAGTATTTACTCTAAGGACTATATAGCTCCTAATGAAAGCAGAAAACAGGACAGAGACATTCTCCAAAAAGAAAAACGAAAGAAAGAAAGAAAGAAAGAAAGAAAGAAAGAAAGAAAGAAAGAAAGAAAGGAAGGAAGGAAGGAAGGAAGGAAGGAAGGAAGGAAGGAAGGAAGGAAGGAAGGAAGAAAGAAAGAAAGAAAGAAAGAAAGAAAGAAAGAAAGAAAGAAAGAAAGAAAGAATCGAAGGAAGGAAGGAAGAAAGGAAGAAAGGAAGAAAGAAAGAAGAAAATGATTTTGGAAAATATTAGATGTTCTCTCAATATAGTAAAAGTATAAATATGTGCTATGATAATTCTTCAAAGATCTGCCCTTCAGGAGGGCATACTAAGGATCAGGCTCAACATTCTGCCTTTGATATTGTACATACTTCTCTATTTATGGTAAATTTGCCTGCAAAGTACTTGAAACAATCAGTTGTCTGAGAAAGTGAGTACATATGTTGTAAAAGCCAAACACCAGGGTAATTTCAAAACAGTTTGCAGTGGATTATTCTTAGATTTCATCCACTTACGTTAGAACTAAATTGGTTTTCTTTTTGCTTTGAGATTCTTCTGGAGTGAGGCTATAGAATTTTGATAATGTTCTTTACATGCCTACTCTACCTCCTGCAGGCTGATAGATCAAGATGGCTTTGTTTGCCTTAAAAGTAAAAAAAGGAAAAAAAATATATCTCTTACCTTTTATTATGGCAACTTGCTTACCCTGTTTAGCTTACTTAACCAAAATTGAGAAGGGTGACAAGGAGACCGGAAACAAGGTCTAAATTATATTTATTTTTGTATGTATGTTTTTGGCCTCTCTATTGAAGCAGAATTAGGTATAACATAGTTTCTTTGTGTTGCTTCATAGTTACTTTTATTGTTGCCCAAATTCTCAAGATGCTAAAGACTTCACTAATTTTTAAGAGACCAATCTGCGCTTACGTTTTATGGCCACCATAAAACTCTCTGTTACAGAGTCAGGTGTTTTGCTAACTCTGTCTAATTATCCTAGAGACACTGGAATTTGTTTGTCCCAGGTGCATAAAGATTATATAATTTAGGAATAAAAGCATCTAAACCCTAAACAATTTATGTAGAAATCAATAAGCAATATAAGAGATATATAAATTACCCAACCTATCAGATTACACCATAGGATATTGAAAAGAACAACTATGTGGTGAAATTATGTGCAGAAGCTGTATTCTAAATAAGATAATCTTAATCATTCTTTTTCTAAAGAAGGCCTGAAATAGGAGACCTGTTGATTGGCCATAGTTAGCTTAGAATAGAAGAAATGTTTGAGTCTTTATTCCTGGCTGAGCAATTCTCATGGTACTGAGAATCTCTAGACATTGTACAGAGATTATTTTACTAATAAAAATAGCTGATTTTAAGGAAATTTATATTTTGTATAAATTCATGAAAATTTCAGTAGAGGTAATACAAAGAAAAACAAAACAAAGTACATAATATTTTTAGAGGAACAATGAAGAAACAGAACCAACAATTGACTCATTATTCATTAGACTGATTAAACCTTTTTTATTTCCCTGCATTTTGAGCTCTGTTCTACCTAATACCTCCCTGGAGATACTTTAAACACCATTTGTTACACAGAACACTAGGTTCAATGTCAAAAATAGATATCAGGGCAGCTGGATAGCTCAGTGAGTTAAACGTCCTCCTTTGGCTCAAGTGATGATCTCAGGGTCCTGGGATCAAGTCCCACTTTGGACTCTCTGCTCAGTGAGGAATCTGCTTCTCCATCTTTGCTCTCCCTCTCTCCCTGTCAAATAAATAAATAAAATCTTTAAAAAATATTGACATCATTTTTCTTTTTCATGATGTTTTTATGATGTTTGCAGTCTAGTGAGGAAAGAAAACAGTAAATGTATAATTGTCAATCAGTATGCTGGGTTCTCTATTAGGAATAATCATGGAAAGAGGGGCTTAATACCACAGATTAAAAAGAATATGTGATCTGTCATATCCCCAGCACTAAAAAGGCTCTGAACACAATGACTAGCTACCTTCTACTCTATTCCAACATTCTGTCGGAGGGTGATAATATAGGGCCTGAAGAATGTGGGCTTACTCTATTCTTCTTGGGAGTCAGAGAAGCAAGCAAGGCTTTGGCTGGTCTAGATGGTCTCCATGAAGTCTGAGCAACTTCTAAGACAGAAGACTTGGGTTGGTATCTGGAATATATATCATACAGTGTTTGAAGAAAACTGATCCTTTCAGACAAACTCATTTCACTTCACAGATGAAAAAATGGATCTAGATCAAAGGTGGAAGACAGGACTCAAGCATTGATGTTTGCATTTTAGACACGTTGCTTTTTCCCACTTTATGACCTTACCTTCACATTTCTGATTATCTCAAGGAGAAAATACTTTCAATTTTCTTTTTTTAAAAAAATTTTATTTATTTATTTGACAGAAAGAGAGATCACAAGTAGGCAGAGAGGCAGGCAGAGAGAGGAGCAGAGAGCCCCACTGAGCAGAGAGCCCAACATGGGCCTAGATCCCAGGACCCTGAGATCATGATCTGAGCTGAAGGCAGAGGCTTTAACCCACTTAGCCACCCAGGCACCCTACTTTCAATTTTCTAAAGTGTTTTAGTTTCTTAATCACAACAAAGGAAAAACATCTTTATTTCTTTTCATCATAAGGAAACATAAAATATATCATTCCTAGTGATCATACAAGCATCACTGTAACATAAGTTCCATGAGGAGGATTTTTTTCTGTAATACTCAAACACCTTTTTGTATAAAATGAAGTGAAACAGAAAATTTGTATATGCAGCTACTACCAGAATTTACATTAGAATATTACCATACTCAAAATGGAATTGTAAGTACTCAGCATATGCACTAAGCTGTTTATATGATTTATATAAACTTTTTTATACCTAAGATGTGAATTTTCCTTTTTTGCCTATTACTTTGTCAAATGTCCTAACAACAGGATCTGTTCAATGTGCCTGTTCTTGTAGTCATAGAAACATGTTACATTATTCATTTTGTTGTCTTAGCACTTTTTTTCCCTTTTCTCCAAATAACAAAGAGACAAGTAAATAAGTGTCTTCAATTTATCATAAACACAGACTTCTTTTTATGGTTTTTTTCTGGCATAGGTTTTTTGTAAATGTTGTTTTGAAAAAAGTAAATGTGGATGGAATAAATCTATTGAGTTATTAAAATTACTGAAAGCAATATAATTTTTTAAAAAATGAAATTGTTTTTCAGACATGTTACAATTTCCCCCCTTGAGGTATTCTATAAAACAAGAATAAATACTAAAGCTAGGAGTGCAGGACTAGGAAGCTATTCAGAGATCAATTTCCTTATGTTCATTTAATTTCATTACGGTCAGGGGGTCTTGATGCCTTGGACACCTATGATCTAGGTGAAGTCTAGCTGCCTGTTCAATGATTGAAATCTCGTTGAACATGTAAATACCCAAACAGCAAATATAAATGTGATAAAGCGCCTGGGTAATTATGAATGATGAGCTGTACAGAGATGGGAGTGAAGAGTTCATTTAAGTGTCGTAAGGAGCCCCTGATGATAATCAGTCTTGATGATTCTTTTACATACAAGTAAAAGACATTTGAAATAGATAAAAATAAAAACCACCTACCCAACAGTTTCCAAAGGATGTGGCCATCCTATTTTATATAACAGAAGGAGAGTCATATCGAGATTCTAAGTATTCTATGCTAATTGCTTACCAGATAAATTCCTATTTAGTATATGTATTCTAACCCATGTCCTTATAACATTTTCTAGGATCAATGAACACATACTGAGACGTAAATCTTGAAGCCAGTAGCTGTTGCCAAATTCCTATTGGATTAAATGATTTCCTAGGGCTGAAGTACATTCTCTGTGTTAGAAATTTGGTTTTCCTAAGCCAGAATGTACTACTAAAGAGATTTATAAACAGCTGTTGGCCCTTTGTTTGTGTAACTAGAACACAAGAAAGTTATTTAAATATTGAATGACTTTGTTCCCTTAGTGGAGTTTGGAGTTTTGTTGACTGAGACAGATACACCTTTGCTTCTAGCCAGAATCCTTAAAGGTTAAGTGAGGCCTATATTCTACCCATGTTTTTTTAATGAACTACTGAAGAAAATTAATGCATATTCAATGCAGAGTTTACAGATTTCCCTTTTAAACAGAAATATCTGTATTTCAGCGATTACTGGGTAAGTTACTCTGTGTTTGATATACTGTACTATGTGCTGGGAGGACACAAATCTGGTTACAACACAACACGCATTCTAATCTAAAACCGTAATGTTGCATTAATCTGGAATATTAATATCTTAGGTCACATCAGAAACAGAAACACCAGCTATTAGCTTTCTTTTGCCAGGTAAATTATAGAACGCATTCACTTTATATCAAGAGGCTTTCTGTTATTTCTCTTAATTTAATTATTTCACAAATGCTTTGAACATTTGCTATGAAGAAGGCACTGAAAGATCCACTCTGGACTTAGAAAGGTGTTTTAATAACTTATGGCTTATTTAGGGCATTTGTACTCTTTTAAGGAATTTAAGGAGATCTTCTTACAAATTAAATCCTCTGAAAAACCTCTTGGTTCACAAAAAGATTAGGTGTTATGTTGAGATTTGTTATAACTCGATGAAGCAACTGTATCATGCTCTTTTCCCATCTAGATTTTAAAGATTTAATTTATTTATTTGATATGTAGAGAGATCACAAGTATGCAGAGAGGCAGGCAGAGAAAGAGGAGGAAGTAGGCTCCCTACTGAGCAGAGACCCTGATGTGGGGCTTGATGCCAGGACTCTGAGATCATGACCTGAGCTGAAGGCAAAGGCTTAACCCTCTGAGCCACCCAGGTGCCCCCCCCCCATCTAGACTTAAACCAGTTGAGAAGTAGAGTACATAAGGAAGATATTGTATAAAATATTATCTTTATTAACAATACAGTTGGCCAGAAATTATTAGGGAGACAAGAAACTGAAATGAACTTCCCAAATATTCCCCCTCAAATTGAATTTGGGTTCTGCAGTTCATGCCTTAGTGATCTAATCCAAAACCGCTGTAATAATGAAAGAGAAGAATGCATGTGTAGCATGAAAGAGGTGTACATAAATACATGAGTTTAGTGACGAGCAATGAACTCATAAGGGAAGGATGACCCAAATCCTCTATGACGGGATGTGTTCTCATGAGAAGCTTGGCTTCTTGCCATGAGAGCACCTAAGGTTCATTTAAGATTTTCAATTAGAGGAAAATAAAGATTAATTTTTTGTTTTATAAAGTTCTCTGTGATGTGTTATCAGTGAAAGTTAGAACAGAGAAAAATCAGAAAAGAGGTTATTTTATGCCAGTTATTATTTTATATTTATTACAGTTAATCTGTGACAATATTAAGCCTATGCCAGTTTTAGATTATTATTTTGATTTATAGGTATTTTCCCAGTGATTTCATGTCTAAGGCTTTTTAAATATCAGTTAAAATAAATGCTGAATGTCAAAATAGTAATAATAATAATAAATAATAAACACAATGTCATGATCTCACTGTGACAGTTGGTTGTGGATTTTATGCTACATCATTCTAGTAATAATACAAAGCAAAGAAGGACATTTATAGGAAAAGAAAGATAAAATAAAATAATTTTGACAATTTCATGTTATAGACTTGGCAACTTTAATTTTAAATGCTAATAAAAGCATTCAACATTCAACATTATACAAAGAAAAATGTTTTGCAAATACTAATATTTTTAAACTCAAAATAACACATTTTGATTTTTTAAACGGAAAAATGAAGATTAAAGTGATGATGGTTCAGTATTTTAAAAATAAAAATCTTTTTAGCTGAAGATCAAAATGAGGCATCTGATCATATTTATCAATCCAAAGATAAATTATGTTAAGGTTAAAAGTCATACCTTGTAGTTTCAAAGCAAGCATATTAACCTACATACAGCAGAGACATAAAGAATTCTTAAAATTCTATTAAAAATCTATATTATCTTTGGGGAACCAATCTAATGGATTTTTACATATACAAGGACTATTTTGCTTCAAAAAAGATAAGGAAATATAAATTAGGATGTAGAATGGATCATGGAAAAACTGTGTGTTCATGCCACTTGCCACATGTGATACATGAGTAACCTTATGGGCCCACTGATGTTGAATTTAGAGGGAAACACACAGCATATTTTGTGGTATTTGGTAAATGTTTAGACCTAGTTTTTCATTTAAAAAAAATGTAGGTGACATGATGGTTTGCTCAATGAAAACTGAAGGTTATTGTTTCACAACAGGATGTAATGTGATCTACTTGTACTGATATTAATGATAAGATCCACCTTTATAAAGTCATGTTGTCTAGGAGCACATTTCACTTAATAATTCCAAACCAAATTACAGCCATAAAATTTAAATTGAGTATCATATATACCAATCAAAGAAAATTAATCAGCTGTAATTCTCCCTGGCCCACTGCAACCAAACCCTGATATCCTTCCACAGAGAATGTAACTTACATTTAGGGTGACTCCTAACTATCTTAAGAGGTTAGTGTCCCATCTTTCCTTTTCTCAATTTAGTTGCTAATTCTTATTCTAAGAACTTAAGAAATTTAAAACCTTCCTCATGTTGTACCTCAATCTAACCCGAATTGAGCTAATTTCCCCAGCTTGATGATATACTCATATTTTAACTATTTCATCTTTCAATATTTGCATTCTATACTTGCATTGCATCATTAGACATTTAAAATTTTACCCTAATTAAAAAATCATTTCATTCAGAAAAAAATGCACAAGAATCCTTGGCAGAGAGTTTCCTCTTCACAGATTTTTTTCATGTATTTATTTCTGTTTATTTTATCATATTCCATAGAAATGTGGTACCCATATGCATAAGCCACAGATCTCATGGAGCTGTTGGAAATAAGTAGAAAAAGTGAGAATGGGAGAAAATTTTTAGAAAGTAGACAGAAAATGTGGCAAAAACGCATAGAGATATTGCAAGAAAGCCTTGAGTAACATGAAAGTCAAATAAAGGAAGTTAGACACAGAATTTGAGTTGTGCCCTGTAGATAGCTATGAGGAATAAGCAATATGCTGGCAATCTCAGTAGAGATACTTAAAATTCTGAACAAAACCGTAACTACTTGTGCAGTTAATTATTCACATTTTTCGCAAAAAAGCAAAGATATTTTCTATTCTGCCATATGTATCTGAAACATTAGCATGAGAAGCCATGAGACCTAAACTTGCAGTTATTTTGGGGGTGTTATTTGACCAACCATGCTACCAGGTTGGGTTATCACAGAAGAATTTCATCCTTATGTGAAATTAACATAGGACTTGAGAAGGTTCTAAATGTAAAAGTAAGTAGAAAGAGGAGCAGAAATTAGACTGATGACCTTGAGCCTTGCTGTATAGACACCTCTCCCTTGACCCTCACTCATGGCCTTGTGAGACTCTCTCTACTGTCAGTGCATTGAAGAAATAGAATATGACCATGTGGTTTACCAATGAGGCACACATGTACAAATATCACCCCAAACTGAAAGGCTGCAGCATGCCAGCTCCACACCGGCATTTCCCTGAAGGACAGTGAGAAAGGGAAATGACCCCAACAAGCATAACACAAGTGGTGCATCTGATTACTGATTTTGCCTTAAAAGGTAGATGGCAAGTATATGGCAGTAGTAGACATTTGGATGAATAATTAGTGATCTAGAAAGTCCAGCTAAGAAAACTGGTAACACAGAAGCCTAGGAATAAAGACTATAGATGGAGCCCTCAGAATGAGTGAGAATAAAAGGGGCTTTTTGTCCTGTGTGAATCTCATTAAGACATTTATTTCAATAAATGCTTTTCATAATCAGGAGTTCAAGGTGACCCACGGATATAAAGAAGCTTAGTACCACATAAAACAGTTTTCTGTTCTTGCCTGATGACCACGTGAGTAAGGTGGTCATGAGGGCAAAGGTACATACGAAGTAAATACAAAGGTACATACAAAGGTAACGCATGATCTCCGCAACATGTGATGTCTCCAACCATTGCAAGTTGACTTTGAGCCCCTAACAGAGAATCATGACAGAGAACTAGCAACCTCCTGGTGGCAGATTAATTACATTGGACCCCTTCATACTTGCAGGGCAACAATTTGTTTAGTTTAATGTATTGGTAAACATTGTTATTCTGCATACGGATTTGTCTTTCTTCCTTTCGTTTTTTGTTTTTTGTTTTTGTTTTTGTTTTTGTTTTTGTTTTTGTTTTTGTTTTGTCAACCCTCTTTTCCATGATCTAAAAAAATGTTTTATTCATTGCCATGTTTTTCCATAGTAGGGTAGTTATTTTACAGAAAGAAAAGTATAACATCAGTTCATTCAATCTTTATCTCCATATATTAGAGATATTTTAGGCATAGTAATTTGATCATTTATGTTTCCCTCTCTCTCTCTCTCCCCCCCCTGATTTTGACCTTAGCCATAAAGAGAAGAATGTGATTATGAAATTAACAAGATTAAGTCTAAGTAAGTCTCTGTCTACATCATTCAACCTCTAAGTTCTATGGCATTTACAGCTGTTCACTTGGACAGGAGGAGAATCTGGCTGGTTAATAATCTCATATCACAATAGATAAAAGATAAAATCAATTTTAACTTCCATTTTCTGGGTAACAAACCAACTAACCATTATAAATTGTGGTACATAAAATATCATTAAAAAACCAAAAATAAAATGCAGAAGAATATAGTGATGCAAATTCCTAAGTTTGAATTGAGTAAACAAATGCATAATCAGTTATATACTTACTTTAATTAATTTTAAATATAATTATAAATATACTTTAATTATAAATAAAATTAAAATAAAACTATAATAACATTTAATAGAAGAATTGATTCATATCAAAGAAAAGATGATCACAAAGACTAAAGTAAAATATCTTGGCTTATTAAGCCTTCTATAAGAGGAAACAGGCGTGTATATCTGATGATAATTCGACAAGTTATTCTTTTCAATTTTGCAATCAACATTTTTTTTTTCCTACCAGAAGTTCAGGAAATGAAATAATATTCCTACACTTATGCCACAATGAACATGGAACTTTTTATCCACTATCTTCCTATAGCTACATCAAGCATCAGATCTATTAGTCTTTTGGAGTTCTTTTAAATACTTGACAGTTTGTTGTTGTTGTTGTTGTTGTTTTAACAGACTGAAGGATAAGGATCTAATACCTTCTAGCAGACACACATAAGTTTTCTGTAGAATGTTTGATATCATTAGCTTTATATTTTATTCAATTCATTAATAAAATTAAAAAATTCAAAGTTTTTAAAATACTCGTTTGGAAAAAAGAATGTTTGCCATAGATATGGACTGAATTATAAATCTATAATTATCCTATCTTCTGACGATTTTTCAGAGTCCTTGTGTCCTCCATTCTTTTCAGTTTAGGCTCTCCAGGATCTGTCCTGTGCTCATCTTTCCTGCCTTTTTTCTCTCCAGTCTTACCCCACCCCTACCCCAACCACTAGACTATACTGCTTCTCATGAATGGCTTTCGTCCCGGGGACAACTTCCTGCAAAGACCACTTTTCAGGACCAACCATGAACACCTCAAAGTGATGACCATCTATTCATTTTTTGAGAGTCAGTCCATTCTTCTTTTAAGTCTTCCTTAAATGTTTCCAAACTAGAGCGTGCCTCGGTGGATCAATGGATTAAAGCCTCAGCCTCAGCTCAGGTCATGATCTTAGGGTCTGGGATTGAGGTCTGTTTCTTTTTGGGCTCTCTGCTCAGCAGGGAGCCTGCTTTCTCCTCTCTCTCTCCCTGTTTCTCTGCCTACTTGTGGTCTCTCTCTCTCTATCAAATAAAGTAAATCTTAAAAAAAAAAAAGTTTCCAAACTAGCGTAGTAGTACAATAACCTAAGGTAGCGCTCTATCAGTTATGAATTGTACTATCCAAACTTCTATGACCTTCAGTCTCTCCTTGAAATAAGTTAGTTTCAAAATGGTAACATATAGGGGCTTCTGGATGGTACAGTCAGTTAAGGGGCTGACTCTTGATTTTGGCTCTGGTCATGATCTCAGGGTCCTGGGATCCAGCCCCAGATTGGGCTCCATGCTCAGCAGGGAGATTAGGTTAGGATTCTTTATCTCCTTCTGCCTCTTCCCCCATTTGCTTGTCCTCTCTATCTTTCTCAAATAAATAAATAAGTAATCTTTAAAAAAAATGGTAACATATTATCTTTTCGTTTTTCCTTCAACCTTAATGAAGTATAATTGATAAGTTGATATTGAAGTATAACTGAATCAATTGATAAATTGATAAAGATATAATTGATACATTGAAGTATGATTGGCAAAACTGATAAAGTATATTTGATTAAAAGTATTATACATATTTAAGGTACAATATAATGTTTTTAAATATGTACACATTGTGAAATTATTGCTACAATCAAGCTAATTAACATATCCAAAACCTTGTATACCTCATTTGTGTTGTAAAAACACTTAAGATTGACTCTGTTAGCAAATTGTCTTTCTGATCAATTATTTGGGTATCTAAAACATATCAATACCTACTTATCACAATACAAAATAAAAAAGCCTAAATTAATTGCTTATCCAAATATATAAAAAAATTAAAAAAGATTCTGGGAGAGTATATTGGAGATATTTCCTATATTATCCCATATCCTATATGGATTTCTCCATTGCCCTAGGGGTAAAAGAAAAATGCACATAATTTCTAGAACAGGGAGAAAAACATTTTAATCTTTAATCCTTGTATTGTATTAAGATAAGGAATTATTTGTTACCTAAAGTTGTCATTAAGGGAAACAAAAAACAAACATCTGAGTGAGACAAGATGTTTCTAGCACAAATACCTAACCAAGGACTTGTGTTCAGATAATCAAAACACAACTACAGATCAGTAAGAAGATGTTAAAAAAACAGAAAAAGATCTTGAAGCAAATCACAAGAATATATTCAAATAGTCAATAACTTCATGAAAAGTTACTCAACTTTTTTATTCATCATAGAAATGCAAATTAAAACAAAATGAAAAACAGCTACATAGACATCAAAATAACAGAATGAAGAATGTATGTCTTTGGTGTTCTGATACCAATTCCAGTGTTGAGCATGGTGCTATGGGGATGGGGGTGGGAATCTCACACCAACACAACCAAGCAGTTCTTGGACACCAGCAGAGTGTTTGAGAATTCAACTCAATTCTGATACTATCTACTTGGAAATAGTATCAGATCCCACAGGCTAAGGGTTCAGTCCTAAAGACTGACCCCCCTTCCCCCCATCAAGCACCAGTCACAAGCCCAAGCTGTCACCTGAACTTCCGACTTCTGGGAAGATTAGGGTTTCGCCATAAACCTCTCCTTGAGTTTGATTAATTTGCTAGAGCGGCTCATAGAACTCAGAGAAATATTTTACTTATTAAATTGCCAGGTTATTATAAAAGGATATAGCTCAGAAACAACCAGATGAAAGAGATGTGTAGAGGAAGGTATGGGGAAGGGGCAAAGAATTTCTCTGCCCTCTCTGAGCATGCCAGTGTCTTCTAG